>CAIGRT010104789.1:0-13080 GCA_903798405.1 Fraxinus platypoda | reverse complement strand
ATTGATTTATCCAATATAAAAAAAAAATTCGGTTCTTATTCGGTTCTTCGGTTCTTGGTCTGCAACCGAGAACCGAACCAAACTATTCGGTTCTCGATTCGAATACCCGTTCGGGTATTTCATTTTAAAAAAACGGCTCGGTTCGATTCGGTTCCGGTTCGATTCGGTTCGATTCGGACATTTTGCCCAACCCTAGTTATAAGAAAATAAATATATTACATTAATCTATTCATGGAGTAGAACACGTGGCCAAAGAAATTTTTTGTCCAACTAACGGGACCCACTAAAATAATTGATCAAAAGTTGGTTAAACCAACTAATTAAAACCAATTTTCCAACAACTTTTACACCTCCTATAAAATATTTCTAAATAACGTGCACTATACGTTCAACTACTAGTATAAAATAAAAATCTATATCTTTCCTAGTCTCTTCGAACTTCCTGCAACCCATATTCCCTCGGCGTCAGTTTTTCTCATAAAATTGTGGACGGAATGCCTAAATTGAAATGGAATGAAATGAAAAGAAAATATAGTGACTAATTTAGACAAAATGAAATGTTTAATGACTAGAGTGAAAGCACAAAATAAGTCGGGTGAGCAATAGTGTTTTTAAAATGATTTTCTCCCAATTTGCTCTTCTTCCCCTTCTTCTCCATTACCGTCCGTTAAATCACACAAAACCCTTGCACTGCAACCCCCAAATCACTACAAACCTTAATTCACATTTCATATATACTAATTCACACGCATATATTTACACATATATACGCAAATTGGTTTTATATAATTGATAATTATGGATGACGGAGAAGGGGGTTTGAGCTTCGATTTCGAGGGGGGTCTAGATATGGGCCCGACACAGCATACATCATCGGTACCCGTCACCCATTCATCGGCGGGCCCGATTACCGCCTCTGCAGCCGCCACCAATGTCAACAATTCCCCAGCCGCCCAAGTTCAGGCGGTTCAGGCGGCAGATGGTATGAGCGGAGCCGGTGGCGGGGGTAGGCGGAGCTTCCGGCAGACGGTGTGCAGGCATTGGTTGCGATCCCTTTGCATGAAGGGTGACGCCTGTGGATTCCTCCACCAGTATGACAAGTCGCGGATGCCCATCTGTCGGTTTTTCCGGCTCTATGGGGAGTGCCGTGAGCAGGACTGTGTGTATAAACACACTAATGAGGATATCAAGGAATGCAACATGTATGTATACATGCAGTTTTTTCCGTATTTTTGATATATGTGGGGATTTGTGTGTGCGCGCGTGTTCTTGAGGACAGTACTGAGCAAGGTTTGACCTTCATAACTTTTTTTTAATAGGAGAGTTTTGGTTGGGCTGCAATGGATTTCTTTAAGTTCAGGGTTATGAAAAAAATTAATGATTCTCGGATATGTAAGTGTCGTGGGATTTATTTTGTAATAATTTGAAGTTGGCCTGACATTGATGAATGAAGATTTAATGGGTTTTGTTAAGATAATGGGCTACAGCAGTTTGGAAATTACAGAACTTTTCCCGCTTCCTCTGGATCTTGTTTCCCCCTGTCCATTGGATGAATAGTTTTCCTTCTTCCACAAGATGAATGCTATGGAAGGATATGTAAGCAGATAAATTTGTACATTTGTTGTCTTTGGGTCATTGGAAAAACTATTTGACTTTGCTAAACGAAATGAATGGTTGTTAGTTCTTCATATGTGATATATCGTGTATCTTGTGTATAAGTTGGCTATGTTGATCTTCTCATACATGATATAAGTTTTTATTTGGATTTTTTGTATACATATAATCATGGAATGCTACCTCCAACACTTTGGGGAACTCATGTGAAAGTTAAGTTAACGTCTTTTGTTACACACAACATTATGCTAAAATTTTTATTCTGCCCCTGTTTGAGCCCCATTTTTTGGGAAAAATGAGTTTTGTAATAGAGATTTTTTAGAGTGCGTGGTTAAAAAATATGAAGTTCTTTTGTGTTTACGTGTAACCAGCCACCTCAATCTCATTGATGGTTTAGAAAAAAGAAAAATAATGGCATCCTAGTATCTTATCATCTGTCTGTATTCTAATTGGATGCTCTATATTATAGGTATAAATTAGGATTTTGTCCAAATGGTCCTGATTGTCGGTACAGGCATGCAAAGTTGCCTGGTCCTCCACCTCCTGTGGAAGAAGTTCTTCAGAAGATTCAACAGTTGACATCCCACAGCTATGGAAACTCAAACAGGTTTCTTCAAAATCGTAATGCTAATTACGCCCAGCAGACAGAAAAACCACAGTTCCAACAAGGACCCAATGGAGTGAAACAGGTAGGAAATACAACCACGACAGAGTCCGCTAATGTGCATCAGCAACAAAATCAACAGTCTCATCAGCAGGTCAGCCAGACTCAAATGCAGAATCCTGCTAATGGCCAGCAAAATCAAGCTAGTAGGACTGCGACATCCTTGCCCCAGGGAACATCTAGGTGTGTTCAGAGTTACAAGGTCTTTAATTAGGTTGCGTTAAACAGTTCATGTATTTATTCTGGATGTTATTTTGAGAGACTTGTCCTGTGTCGACTGTAATTAGTTTCTTTAAAGCCTTCTTAGCGACCATAACTGGTTTCATCTTATTTAATTCAACATTTGTTTTCTCAATCAATGTATATATTAACCTTCCTCATGCTCTTTTGCTCCTGTAATACGTGTCCTTGTTTACATGAATTAGCACTGGATTGAATGAGTGGTAAAAAAATGTACTGGACCTCGAGTCTACTGAGAATAAGGCCTAGTTTCTTCTTCTTGGTTTTGTTTACACAAGAGGAATGTATTTGAATTATTACCATTTTACACCACATTATTTTGAATGAATGTAATTCTCATGGTCCTGCAATTTTAATCATTGCCTTCACATTTATTGGCAATGAATTGCCTTGGAGCTGATAATATTTACTAGAATATGTTATTCTTCTATGTTGCTGTGAGAATTGCTAATGTGGTGAAAAATCTAAGGCTCTGACTGAGACAGATCATACTTCTTCTTCTTTAGTGGGGGTGTGCACACGTCGTTCCTTTCTAACATCTTTGAACCATTAGTATGAATCCACTTTTCTTTATGATTGATTCTGACCATATTGGATAAGGTAACAAGACTTGATTTGCTCCAGCAGGATGCTTGTTAAAACCTCTGAACTAATGAAGATATGTTATGCTTGGCTTTATATAGCAAGAAAGTCAAAAGGACAACTTTTGGCGGACAAGACTAATGAAGCTCATAGCTCCCCTCTGAAATAAGAGCCTTCATTTATCTCTCTCTATATCTTGCTTTCTGTCTTTTTTTCTTTTTCTGTGCATGTGGTGGTTAGGGTTGGTTTGGGTGCAGACTTACATGTTTGCACAAAAATGCAACTTGTGATTTTTCCAGAAAATGGTACTGATGCTTAAAAGAGGAATTTGCTACATGTTAGTTGAAGTTGTTGTACCTATATGAAAATTTAAATTTCTATTTTTTCGATGAGTGTTCACACTCTATGTATAAACGTGTTTGATTGTCATAAAATCTTCAAAACTGGGTTCTATAGTTTGATGTGTGAGCCCTGAAATAGTTTATATTTGTAATGGAACTCTACACGCTGGTGTTTTGTCCTAACCAGTGTAGTCTTTATATCCTAAATATGTTAGAATTGAAAAGATTTGTCTTTTCTTGGCTTTCTGAGGCCGATGCTTCAAGGAGTTTGGCCTTCTAGTTGTCCCTTGAGGTGTTATAATTCGCTGCAACACGGCTCTTGCCATATGTCTGGATAATGCTTAAGGGAGTTTTGCCAAAATGATGACTAATTTAAATGTGGTGGCCTTATAAGCCACGAAATATGTCTCCTTCCCATCCCTTCCTAAAAGGGAAATGGGTTAAGTTCCATATCAGGTTGTGTCAGTGGATTTCTTTTCCTGAATAGATGTTTTGTTTTATATATTGAGTTCCTGTACTGCAGCACGTGGTAACCAATTTTGCTTATATTAAATATTTGGAATAATTTGTATCTCGTCACTTCCCTTTCTCCAAGTGAATTTCCCCATCCCTTCGTTTTCTGAAAATGTTGCTTCCTTTGAGATCTTGTTGCTTACTTTTTGTATTCCATTTGCATGTACATATATAGGTATTTTATTGTCAAAAGTTGCAACCGTGAGAATCTGGAATTGTCTGTACAACAAGGAGTATGGGCAACCCAGCGAAGCAATGAGCCTAAACTAAATGAAGCTTTTGATTCTGTTGAAAATGTCATTTTGATCTTTTCAGTCAACAAAACAAGGCATTTTCAGGTAGGTTGGATATTCCCATGTTATTAGAATTGCCAATGTTGTGACTGAAAGGTCAAAAAGTTTTTATATTTGGATTATTTCATAATTTCAAACAAAACTATTCCCCTTTATTTATATTTAAGTTGCAGACCTATTTGTCATTTATTAGGGTTGCGCAAAGATGACATCTAGAATTGGTGGCTCTGTCAGTGGAGGAAATTGGAAGCACGCACATGGAACTGCTAACTATGGGCGGAATTTTGATGTCAAGTGGTTAAAGGTACACATTTTATTTTTTTCATATTTACATGTTGTTGAAGGAACTTCACTCTTCAACTGTTGCTACTGCGAGATGAACTAGACTTCTCACTGTTTCTACCTTCCAAAGGGCATACAATTATGACAAATGGTGGAGATATTTGTCGGCAATATCAAATTCTGTGTTGTAGCATTGTTTTGATCAAATAACTCCTGTAGCTCAAGAAATTGGTGGTTAGAAGATTACCTGATTATAAATAGTATGATGACAATTTAAATTATGCAAATCGTATCCTCATTTAAATAAATTCTGTTAATTTCGGTGGCGTCACTTTCACTGCTGCCATCTTTTTCTCTGTTGCCAACTTTTCAAAACCATAAAGCATGGTGGTTGGTACTAGATGTTTTTAATTAATCATTAATTTTATTCAATTTACCTACCTTTGTGTCGGCATCTCTAGGACCATATGAAGTTGGTGTTTTATGTAAAAATGTCTATTGTCATCTGATACCATCAGGTATCATACCATACACGAGGTCGCATATGTTACTTTACACAATTTGTAAACAAGTTTCTTGATACAAATGCTGAGCTTAATTTTTGACAAGTTAATAGTGACGTTTACACCACAGTTATTCAAATATGTGCACAAAACTTTTTGATGCAGAATATTGAGTGTGAAAATTACTCATCACAATATATCATATGTTGTTTACTTTAGAATTATGGAACAATTATACTCAGCTGTTAACTTGTTCCCGTATTCCCATCATAATAGTTAGGATTTAAAGTTTTGTCTGTTTTCTTGTTATACTGTCTGAAAAAACGGTGTACATGCTTTTTCATTATATGTGAGCTTGCACGTGGATCAACACTAATATGCACATTGTTTGATTTGACCATTGTACAATGTGAACCCATTTTTCCCAAAATGCTTATACATGGGCAATGGTCTAAGCAAAATTCTGAGCTGTTACCCACTCAGGGTCAACAATTTATACCTGGATTGATTTCTAATATGTGCTTTCAGTGTCATCACTTCATGGGCAAAAATGTCAGCCTTTTGTTTTCAAAGTTTCTATGTTTAGGTCATTATTATATAAAAACATTACTGTTTTGCCCTTTCATTTATTCGCAAGTTCAAATTGTGGAAATATTACGAGGAACTCCAGTTTCTGCATTGTTATTTTTTTTGTCGACTGCCATAATTTTCTGTTAGCTGCTGACTATTTTCACCATAGTTCTGTGATACAGTTTCTTCTTTATTCGACACTTCCAGCTTTAACTGTAATTAATGCATATTCTAAATCATCTACAGTGAATAAAACACCGAAGCACTCTGATCTGGATGCTAACTAATAACCATGATGTTTTCATGCAGCTCTGTGAATTGTCCTTCCATAAAACACGGCATTTGAGAAACCCATTCAATGAGAGCTTACCAGTGAAAGTACTTACTTGAAACTCTTTCTTATATCCATCTCTAATATATACTTTGATATTGGTAAATTTCCGTTCTTATCGTTTGAAGCTCATTTGGTTCTGAAATCAATTGAAAATTTGGAGAGAAGTCAATATTCTTTATGCGTCAATAGCAATCTGGAATTTTCTTTGGCACATTAGAATGTGTTATGCTTTCATTGTATAATGAAATACATTACAATGGTCCCCACTTAGACAAATGATTTGACTATTTCGGTGCCACACAAGTCTTGCGCTAAAGTTCTTAATGATATGAAGTTAAAGTCCAGTTAGCCACGTGCTTTCTTTAACCCCTAGGAGATTGCCTTTATGAGCAACAGTAACATAGAGAGGAATTAAAAAAAATTCGATCTGGTCCATGCAAGTACTGAAGTTGCTGTGGAAGCTCAAATAGGAATTCGAAGCATAAAAGAAAGGGAGAGAAAATCTGGGAACATCTTGTCTGGTTGAAAAAATCAAATATCTATAAACCTCTCCAAAGCTTATTTCCCTTGATTTTACTAACTTCAACATGACCACTAATATATAAAGATGAATTAATGAAAATTGATACACTTGGACGTGTATATAGAGTTAATATAGAGGATACAAATAAATGTTACCCGACCTAGGAATTTATACTTGTAATGTGTCTTGTGCTATAAGCTCCTTAGATGTCTGTTGTTTGAATTTATTGACATGTCCTGAATTTAATTGGAACGTGTAAGTTATTCTTTGATGTTGTTTGTTCATGTTACTGCAGATAAGCAGAGACTGTCAAGAGTTAGAGCCCTCTATTGGTGAGCAGTTGGCGTCCTTACTCTACCTTGAGCCCGACAGTGAACTTATGGTACTTATATTTCCTTAAAAATTAACTGTAGAGCATTTAAATAAACTATATCTAGGCCATTCTTTTCTTGCAAGAATAAAATGTTTGCTAAAGTAAGCATCAATATAGTAGCATCATTGTTACTATCCACCATTTTACCTCAAAAAGGAACAATTTTAGCAGGGCACCAATGTATCTCATTACTTGAGAACTGTGTAGCTAAATTTCATGACACTTTTATGGGTCATTATAGTTGCTTATTTCATTGGTTTGTCTTTGTACCCTTGACGTTTCTAGTCCATTTCTTTGTAGTTCTTTGTAGTCCATTTCTTCAAATCATGCATTGCGAGATATCTTTAGGTGCATTACAAAATAGTACATTTTGGTATAAAACAATTTGCCTTCACTTGTGATTATTAGTACTGGTCTGATTGGCATAGATGGTTGAAAATGGTAATTTACCCTTTTCTAGGCAATCTCCGTGGCAGCAGAATCAAAACGAGAAGAGGAGAAGGCTAAGGGAGTCAATCCTGAAAACGGGAGTGAAAACCCAGATATTGTACCCTTTGAAGATAATGAAGAGGAGGAAGAGGAGGAAAGTGAAGAAGAGGATGAAAGCTATGGACAGGGTTTTGGACCAGGAGCTCAAGGGAGGGGAAGGGGCAGAGGAATGATGTGGCCTCCTCACATGCCTCTAGCGCATGGAGCCCGACCCTTCCCCGGGATGCAGGGCTTCCCACCTAACATGATGGGTGGTGATGGTTTTCCTATGCCTGATCTTTTTGGTATGGCTCCCCGGGGCTTTGGACCATATGGTCCTAGATTCTCGGGTGAGCTCATGGGTCCCAGCTCGGGAATGATGTTTCCTGGACGGCCTTCTGGAGGATTTGGGATGATGATGGGTCCAGGAAGACCCCCTTTCATGGGTGCTGGTGCTGCAACCCCAGCACGAGCTGGGCGACCAGGTGGTATGCCATTTTTTCCACCTCCATCACAACCTTCACAAAATTTTAATCGACCCAAGAGAGATCAGAAAGCGTTATCTGGCTATCGGAACGATAGATTCAGTTCTGGTTCAGATCAAGGTATGGCTGGATCTATTGGTGGACCCAATGATGAGGCATTGAATCAGCAAAGAGGGAAAGCTCAATCAGAGGATCAATATGGTGCTGGAAACAACTTCAGAAACGATGAAAGTGAAAGCGAGGATGAAGCTCCAAGAAGGTCGAGACACGGGGAAGGAAAAAAGAAGAGGTACAGTACGGAGGTAGATGCTACCACCCTCTCCAATCAACCGATGTATCAATAGCATTGATATCTGAAGCAAGCTTGTGCCTGCACATCCCTGGAGTAGAGGAAATGACAATATTTGAGACCACAAAATAGAGTGTTCTTATTAACTGTATTGTTATGCATTTTGGCCTCCTTTTCTATTTCAACTTTATAGTTAAAAGGGATAGTATTTGAATTATCTGAAGTTGTAATGTACACATATATGTAACACTTTGTTTTGGGATGTGATTTGGCTGTAGGCCCGTTGTACACATAATTACATGGCTCGGAAAACTGCCGGGCCAATGATGTTAATGTTACATCCCACCAGCAAAAAGAAAAATGAGCCTTTAATCAAGCAGTATATGTTTGCAGTCTAATCAATGCTGCTTGTAGCAGAAAAATTAGTTCTCTCTTGTGCTAGAGCGTGTAGGGTTATACAAATCTTCTCTCTTTAGCCTTTATGGCAAAGACGAGATCGCTCTCTTGTACCAAATTGTATTACATTATTATTGTATCTTTCTATATTCATCCTCCAATGTCAGTTAAGTATTCCATTATTGTTATTCTTTACCTTTGTCAATTGAATTTATTTTCCAGATAAACGTTTTGAAATATTTTGAGTGGACTTGTGTAATCATGGTCGACGTACTAATAAGATTTATAATGTTGTAGGCAGTGGTGGAGCATGGAGTTTTTTCTTAGGGCACACGATCACAGTTGGCGAAGAAGATACATTATAAAATAGTTATTTTGAAGAAAATGATAAAACTACTCATTTTATTCAAAAATTTTGTTAAAACATTATAAAAATAGTTCAATTTAAGGTGGGTTATATCGTCACTACGAATTTTTTTGTTACATCACGTTTTAAAATATTTTTTCTTATTTACTAAATTGGAATAGATAAAATGAAATAAATAACCACTTAATGGTCTCTTTAATTCTTATGTACACAACAAGTCTCTTAACATCATTAATCATATTATTTTTTTTTTTATTTCGATATTTTAATGTTAATTAACGAGAATGGATTTTTGAATCTGATGACAATTCCATTTAAGCTTTTACATGTATCTGAATGTAAATTAGGCATTCTTATTTCACCAAGAAATCAAGAATGTCTTTCTCAAATATCAATTAAAAAATCATAAATGAAGGTCTAGAAATTGCGAGTAAAAAACTCATTTTTTTTAATTCCAATAATAAAAAAGCCCACACAAATATTAGGGATGACAATAAAACTCGTTCAACCCGATACCCGTGGGGCCCCGCCCCGAATGGGGCGGGGATTACCCGCCTAACCGGGTACACGGGGCGGGGATGGGGCAAGGGTCATTACCCCGAAGCGGGTACGGGGCGGGTACGGGAAATATAGTCCCCGGCCCGCTACCCGCCCAATTTAAAATTAATTTCAAATTTAAGTTTTTTATCGAACAAAAATAATAAATTTATTATCATTTTTAAAGAGAACATAAGTTGCTTTTAACAAATTAGTAAAAAAGTAATAATATTTACTAACTAAAGACATAAAAAAAAAATTAAATTAAATGGGGTAATAAATAGGGCGAGAGACTTGCCCTGCCCCGCACCGATCCCGCCCCGTCCCGCTTTAACCGGGTATGGGTATGAGGTAATGTAATAAAAATACCCGACGGGACGGGGGTAGGATTGGCCGACCCGTCCCATACCCGCTCCGTTGCCATCCCTAACAAATACCCTATATTTTGGGTCGTTTTGAAAAAAAATGATAAATTTGGATTAAATGGCAAATGGTTAAAACTTTATTTTTTACGCTCATTTTCCAGAAACTAAAGAAGGATTTAAACACCCGTCAACCACCTTAGACTTCACGTGGGCTGTCGAACCATGTTCAGAATGTGCAGCGGTTTTAGGTGTGGTTCCTCTACTCCCCCGATGAATCATACTTACAAAAAATAGTCTGAAGAAAAAAAATAAAATGTTAAATTTCATGTTTCTCACATTTAGTCGTTATTTGAGTTAATAATGTAATGTCTGAAAAATTTGAAATGATAACATTATTTTAGGGTTAAGGTTACAGACAGCTGTTATGTTCAGTTTAGCGGACAAATCAACATTCATGTGATGTCCCGATCTTTCAAATGTGTTTTAATAAATTTAATTGATGCATCCAAGGTGTGTGTGAAAATAAGAATGTGAAAAAATGACACTTTATCACCTTTCTATGAAAAAATCGCAGTATCTCATTGAAACAATTAACTAGATGCATATGTGTGTGTTTTGAAATTTAAATATACGAATTCAAACATTGTTTTAATCTTGCATTTAATTTATATTTCTTTGAATCAATTCAATTGACGGATCCATGGTATTTGTAAAAATGAGAATATGAAAAAAAAAAAAAAAAAATGACATTCCGTCACTTTTTTTCCTGAAAAAGTCGCATTATCTCGTTGGAATGATTAACTAAATGTATATGTGTGTGTTTTTGAGAATTTAAATATACGAATTCTAACATTGTTTTAATCTTGCATCCAAATCATTTTTTTTTTTTTTTTTTGTTGAATCAGTTCATTTTGATGCATTCATGGTGTTTGTGAAAATGAAAATGTGAAAAAAATGACATTCTATTACTTTTCTATGAAAATGTGACATTATGTCAGTTTTCTTTGAAAAAGTCGAAGTATCTCATTGGAGAAATTAACTAGATGCATACGTGCGTATTTTTGAAAATTTAAATATATGAATTGAAACCTTATTTTAATCTTACATGCAATTCATATTTCTTTAAATCAATTCAATCGATGAAAAAGTGACTACTTTTCTTAGTAAAAGTCGAGGTGTTTCATTGGAACAATTAACTAGATGCATATGTGCAGTTTTTGAAAATTTAAATATACGAATTCAAATCTTATTTTAATATTGAATTTAATTTATATTTTTTTGAATCGATTCAATTGATGCATCCAAGGAGTTTGCGAAAATGAGAATATGAAAAAGTGACATCACTTTTCTATGAAAAAATGACTATATATCATTTTTCTTTGAAAAAGTCGAAATATCTCGTTGGAGTGATTAACTAAATGTATGTGTATTTTTTAAAATTTAAATATACTAATTCAAACCTTCTTTTACGTTAATACATATGAAAAATTAACTTTGAATTAATTCAATTGATGCATATAAGGTGCTTGCTAAAATGAGAATGTGAAAATGTGATATTTTGTTATTTTTCTATGAAAAAATCATAGTATCACATTAGAGCAAATAACTGGATGCACACATTTGCGTTTTTGAAAATTTAAATATATGAATTCAAATATTATTTTACATTAAAAAGTGACGTGATATAATGCTTTATTTATGTTTTTACATATGAGTTATAGTGTTGGAAATTAAAAGTGACCTACTGTCGCAAAAAAAAAGTCTTAACAATTTCTTTTTAATTTTTTTTGTATGTATAGATAAAATTGAATTATTTTTGACAAACACTCAGACAAGTGGCAAACACTCAAAAAAAGTGTCATACACTCAAAAAGTGACATAATAAATTTTAAAAAGTGACAAAACATGGAAAAAAAAACTTATTGTCCATTTGTCTTTGTTTAGAATAGCTAGAAATATAAATAAAGCTATGACATATACTATTTTTACTGAGAGTGCAAACTTTTATCCAACTCCAATATAAACTTAGACAAACCTCAACTGCCTAAGATTTTCCTCTGATAACAAAGGGAAAGAGTGGACATTTCACACAAGGGTCGATACAAATCTGACAGCATAGATCAAAAACAGCACATAGGAGAACAAAATCTTTACAAGTATCAGTTTAGATTTCTGAAATCCAAAAGACATTCCCTCAGTTGCAAAATTTCACAAGAAACAGAACCATGGGATCGAACTTGTCTCTAAAATAACAAATTTTTATTCATATTTCATTATCTTGTCAATTCATTCAAAAAAGGGGGAAAACCCATATACATTAGGCATATATGTTGACATCCTAAGATCAACACTAACTCAAGCTAGTCTAAATTTTTTTTATTCACATATCATACCACATTGCGATAAAAGATTATCGACACACATCTTGTTCATCTCTACACGTGAAGTGCCAACTTGAAATATTCTTCTGCCTCTTCATGCTATAAATTCCTCTATCAAAAACGCATGTCTACCAGAGATGTCCATATAAAGAAAGACACTTTCATTGGGGAATAAATTATGATAGACTTCCAAATGAAACAATTCTATGTCTCAAGAAGCATAACATAGTATTAACTGGTTCAAAACTTCCTAATTTAGATGTCTCCTAGTTATACAAACTCCTTTGATAGAATTTAAAGGGTAAACCAGTCAGTTTCTCAATCTTGAACTTCCCCCCTTCTATAACCTATATCTGTACAAAAATTTATAACAACCATAAACATCGTATCAGCTATATAAATCCCTCTTTTGATTGAAATATTTAATAACTTCAATAGATACCACTGAATTTAGAGAATTCTTCCAACATTTTCATTAAACCGTTTAACAGTCCACTTCCATGCAGAAGATAAGTTGATTCGGTCTTCCAATTTCCCTCTCACATCCATATTTTTCACCAATCATTATTCTCCGCAAACCTCGCCGTTGAGAAGAGGGAGAGGGTTTCTATGTTGAGGAGTCGGTTTCTACATTGAGGGGTGAGTTTCTATCCGATTACTCAATTGGGTTTGGGTTTTAGTTAATAGTTTAGGACGTATATGTTTAAAAATTTTAATTAGTTTAGAAGGCATTAATCAAATTAGTTATTTTTATAGAGTACACGACCTAATTTCCAGCTAATAAAAATCCTCCTACCAAGCCCTATTCATGGATACCTCAAAAAGAATATTCAATTTCATTTATCCTTATCATTATTCTTGTAGGTTAAGTAAAAAATAAGTTTGAAAGCAACAAATTTTCACTACAACAAAAACAGCCTACGGCAACGTTTTTTAAACGTTGCCTTAGACCTTTTGCAA
>CAIGRT010104763.1:0-14399 GCA_903798405.1 Fraxinus platypoda | reverse complement strand
TTACTTAGCTCAATTCTATGCTTGATTCGTCATTCGGGTCATCTTCTGAATAATTGCATTTTGGTCCCCGAAGTTTCGTTTTCTTTCCTTTTGGCCATTGTTCGCTTATTTCTTCCAAATTACGCCATATCCATAAAATTGCCACCTAAATCAAAATATAAACGCAATGAGTATATTTTAGCATTAATTAATCATACGAGCATATAAAATAAGGAGAGAAAAATATGTATTTTACATTCCTATCATCCACCACCGGCGCCGAAAATCGCGACTAAAAGTTGTGTTTTCACTCTATTCGAAAAATTGGGCTATAATTTGATCGTGTGGATTTGTTGATGTTGCAAGACCATGAATAGGTGCGCCCTGATAAGTATAGTCAACTGGTATGAAGAAAAGGGCATGGGTCTCGTCGGAGAAAGTGATGTAGTCGGTTTTTGTGTTGACAAGTTGTTGATTTTGGCCATAGATTCCTGCCAAATCTAGTGACGTTAGGGCTAGTGGCTAGGTGGTATGTGTAGAGGAGACTGAGGGATGTCTAATGGTATGGAGTTCTGGTGGTTTGGGTGGTGGTTGGTCGGAGTTTTTAAGGTTCAAAGGTGGTGGTTGGCCGGAGAAGGTGATGTAGTCGATTCTTGTGTTGACAAGTTGTTGATTTTGGCCATTGATTCCAACCAATTCTAGTGACGTTAGGGCTGGGTGGTATGTGTAGAGAGGAGTGAGAGATGTCCAATGGTATGGAGTTCTGGTAGTTTGGGTGATGGTTGGCCGGAGTTTTTAAGGTTCAAAGGTGGTGGCGGCTTGAGTTTTAGCGTAGAGTGGGTTTTTAATTATACATTGGGGACTCATTTGTAATCATTTGAAATTTTAGGATTATGATTCTAATTTGTTCTTTATTTTTTCTTTTCTTTTCTTTTTGTTTTAATTAAATAGGAGGGCATTTTCATCATTTTACAAATTTTAATTGAAAAAATAGATGAAAATGATGATTTCCGCAATGAAACGTGGAAATATGGGTGAAAATGCAAAAATTGGAAACGTAAGGATATTTTGCACACTAAAGGCCAAACGTAGGGATGTTTTGTGCTAATAAGCCTTTCTTTATAGATGACAATGTTCCCACATAATTTCCAATGAGTAAAATGTCATCCACATAAAGAATTAGAAAAACTACTTTATTTCTTTGTATATGATTGTATACACAAGGCTCATCTAGATTTTTGTCAAAATCATAAGTTTTAATGGTTTGATCAAATCTGATATTTCAAGATCCGGATGCTTGCTTAAGTCCATAAATGGACTTTTGCAACTTGCAAACTTTCCTTTCATGGCCTTCTTTCATGAACCCCTTAGGTTGCATCATGTAGATGGCATCGTCAAGACGTCCATTTAAAAATGTTATCTTTACAGCCATTTGTCGAACTTCATAATCATAATGATTGGCAATGGATAAAAGGATTCGAACAGATTTAAGCATGGTAACCGGTGAGAAGGTTTCCTCATAATCAATACCTTCTCTTTGAGTAAAACCCATGGCCACTAGCTTTGCTTTGAATGTTTCAACATTTTCATCTATTCCTCTTTTCCTTCTATAGACCCATTTTTACCCTATAGGTTTGACCCCATTAGGTGTATCTACAAGATCCCAAACCTTATTGGAATATGTAGATTCTATTTTTGAGTTCATGGCAGACTTCCATGATTTAAAGTCTACATTATCCATCACTTCTTTAAATGAATTGAGATCTTTTTCTTACTCAGTATAGATTTCCCTATAGGACTCTCTATAGAATAAGTATCTAGAAGGTGGTCTCATAACCCTCTCACTACAAATAATGGTTGGAGGTACCCGATCGTCTTATCTGACTCAATGTCATTTCTCTCCTCCCATTGCTTGGCCCTATCCTTGGTTGGGACCAACCTCATTATCCTTATCGTGATGGACATGTGGAGGTACAACAATGGGTGTTCCATTCCCTACTACCTCTGGTTCTATTTGTCCATGAGGTTCTGTAGGCATCAATTGTTCATTTACCTCATTGAAAACCATTGGTTCAGTAGGAGGTTCCAAGCCATCACTTTTGATTCTATGCGTAAATCTGGAATCGGGTTGTTTGAAAGATGTTCAAACACGTCTTCCAATAGAATCTTACTAGTGGACTTATGATCTTCTAAATACCAGTCTTCTAAGAAGGTTGCATTTCTACTAACAAATATGGAAAAGTCTGCTTGTACACCTTTGGGTTACAACAGTAGGGGTCAACATTACGTGGACGGGCGAGATGCGATAATCTGGACGGCTGAGATGCAAAAAGAAATGGAAATGCAGGAAGGCAGGAAAATGAGAGAAATGGGTCAAAAAAGCCCTACACAACCTGTAAAAACTCAGAAATTCAACCTTTCTCAATGGAGGCACCCTAATTTTTCTGCCCATAACCGTCGAAATCACCGACGTTCTACCCATAACCGTCGAAATCACCGACGATGTCAGTTTGACACCGGTAGCACTCCGTCCCCGGAAAAACTCAAATATATTCGGGAACCCTTATTTTTCAGCCAATCTAGTCGACATCACCGGTGACGATTTTGATTTAATCATTTTTGAGGTCCAGGACTCCGTCTTACTCAACCTCCCCAAGAAGCTTATTACCCAGCATTGCCCAAGTATCCCCAATTTGTGGCTTGATTTTTTTAATTGTTATCGTTTTGGGCCATATTCTGAAATGTTGAGAACATGTATAGACCTCTATAACATTATGATGTTTGAACTCATTGATTTCATAGGTAGGTGTCTGAATGTTATATGTACGAATGAAATTTTCAACAATGAACGGCTGCTTCAATACATTTTCGATTATGTTGAACTCAATATGTTGAACGACTGCTTCAATACATTTTAGATTATGTTGAACTCATTATGTTGGTGTAAATCTGAAATTCTTAAGCTAAAAGTGTTTGCTAATTTTTTCGTAGGAGAATACATGATGGAAGACTCAGAAAATGATTCTTTGGTGGAATCTGAAAATGTCAATGCGGGATACAATCTGAATGTAGTTGAAAATGAAACGGTGGGACAAGATGGAGCGATTGTGCCGGAGGTTGGTCTGAAGTTCAAGGATGTACATGAAGTCTTTGATTTTAACAAATCATATGTTTATAAAGTAGGTTTTCCGGTGAGGAAAAGGAATTCAAAAAAGGACGACGATGGAGTTGTGCGATATGTGACTTTCACATGTAGCCGTGAAGACCGAAGAAGCGGTAGCACAAGCGGCTCATTGAAACCGCAACCAACAAATTCAGATGGGTTGTAAAGCCAGGATCTCCTTATCTTTAGATAATCATGGTTACTAGAGAATTAACACGGTACACCTCGACCAGAATCACAAAACAAGTCCAACGAAATTGAGATTGTATTGATGCAATCGAGAAATGAGTGCACATGTGAAACGGAAGCTTGAAGTGAATGACATGGCTGGAATTCCATAGCACAAAAGTTTCAATTCTGCAATTGTTGAAGCGGGTGGATATGAAAATATGACATGCGTGGAAAAGGATTGTCGAAACTACATTGAACAAGTTAGGCGATTAAGCCTTGGGGAAGGAGATGCAGCAGCAATACAGTCGTATTTTTCAGATATGCAAGCATGGTGTGCGAGATTTTACTTCTGTATGGATTTGGATGACGATTCGCTATTAAGGAATGTATTTTGTGCAGATAATCGATATAGGGAAGCATATAAGGAGTTCGAGGACATTGTCACATTTGATACCACTTATCTGACTAACAGATATGACATGCCTTTCGCACCTTTGTTGGCGTCAATCACCACGAACAATCAACACTACTCGGTTGTGGTTTGGTCTTGAATGAGAATGTGAATACTTTTGTGTGGCTTTTCAGGACATGGCTTAAGTGTATGCACGGTCAAGCTCCGTATGGAATTATTACTAATCAAGATAGGGCAATGCAAAATGTCATTCAGATAGTTTTTCCAAATACAAAGCATAGATGGTGCTTGTGGCACATTTTGAAGAAGCTGCCCGAAAAATTTGAATACCAAGTCGATAAGGGTTCAATATTTTCTGCAATACATGTATTGGTGTATGATTCTCAAACGGTTGAAGAATTTGAACAAGGTTGGGGATCGATGATCACAACATTTGAGTTGCATGATAACGAATGGTTGTCGGGATTGTACGAGAATCGAGGTCGTTGGGTTCCTTGCTTTTAAAAAACAACTTTCTGGGATGGGATGTCAACAACACAGTATGAGTGAAAGCATTAACTCTTTTTTTGATGTGTATGTGTACTCGAAGACATCTTTGAAGCAGTTTGTTGAACAGTATGAGCGATCATTTTGATTTCAAGTCGTTCTCTTGAATGGTCCCATGTGCAACAACATATGAAATGGAAAACCAATTTCAGGCAGTGTACACAATTTCAAAATTCAAAGAAGTTCAAGCTGAGTTTACGGGTAAGGTTTATTGCGACCTCAAATCTGCTTCGGAGGGATGTTTTGGGACAACTTATGAGGTAAGGGAAGATGTTGTTTGCATCGATCGACGTAAGAAGAAATCATTTTTTGTCTCTTTCCAAAGGGATAAATGTGAAGTTGTTTGCAGATGTCACTTGTTTGAGTTTCGGGGAATCATTTGCAGACATGCAATCGTAGTATTGATCCATAACGACATGAGAATACTGCCTGATAGGTATATACTACGTAGGTGAAGGAGGGATGTCAGTCGACCATATACGAGGATCACAATAAAATATGACGGGTTGGGAAATACTTCGGGACAGTTGAATTACGACAATATGTGTAAAACGTTCGCCCAGGTGACAGACCTTGGGCAGATGATGAAGGTCGAACCCGATTGATTATGGAATGGATACAAGTTCAAGCTAAAGAGCTTTCGATGTTCAAATGGAGTAGTGGAAGCAATATCTGTAGTCAGCATACTATTCAGTCGGGACCTTAGTGTACTGGTTCACAAAATACATACAGCGTGAGCATGCGATATCATAAATTGACAAAGAGAAAGGGCGTACCCAGAAAACTTCGGAGGAAGAGCCCTTTGGAGTCGAATTCGAAGAAGAAAAAGGTATGTTCAGGTATTTTTCTTGTAAAGTTAAACGGAGTACTAAAAATAATTCTCATTCATTTTAGATGTACATGCAGGCACCTTCAACAGGCAAAGGGAAGTGACCTACAGTAATGCATAACAGTATATGCATCTCAACGAGAACAATCTTCCACGTGTTCAACATTTGCCTATTCACAACGCTTGATGGTTAGTATATTTATTGGAAAAATCTGATTTGTGCTTTTCAAATTACTTCATTGTTGACGTTGTTATTTATGATAAGGCCACGAGGAAAATCATATGTTTACACAACCCTATCTGTTATCTAGTTCGATCCATCCGTCGTCACCGCATTTTATATTCAATTCGCAAGGTAACAACATTTATAAAAACGTAACTTCAATTCTGCCATAATGTCATGTTGACGTATTCATTTTCATGTTATGTGTTAGGTCATGATGTTCAATACTACAATCAACATTCACCGTATGAAGGAGGCATGGGATTATGACGGGAGAAAGTCAGTGGATGGATGTTTTTAAAGAATTAAGTATGGTTGATGTAATGCTAGTATTAAATATTCTCAAGTAGTTCTATAAGATTTAAGTGTGCCTATGATTACTGTGATAGGGATATTCCATGTTGCAAATGGCATTTGAATTCAAATCCTAAGTTGATAAATGTATTTAGTTGATCAAGTACTCTTACTTCAGCGTCCTTAAGTAGCTTCAGTTCTTTCATTTCTAGCTGATTTTCCTTTTTAATTTCTCTACAAATTCATTCTGCAGTTTTTAATTTCTCTAGATAAAGAATTCCCAGGCTGCTCCAAGTCCAAGTGAAATCATGCTATTATCTGTGGAGGATGATTAACTTTCTTGTTCATGAATTCTAGATTAACAAACGAAGCCATACACAATTGCCAAACAATCCGATCACAAAACTAAACAAAGTAATTTGAAAATGGAAGATGCTAATACAACAAAAAATGATGCTATTATAGGGTACTACAGTCAGGCAACCAATACACAGAGATGCATGCTGCAAAGACACCAAAATAGAAACTACAAGTTCCAGGCAGCATGCTAACTGGACATGACTACCATATATCTAATATGCCAATATCAAAATGTTTCAATTCTGCAGTTACACATTGAAATAGATAGAAACTAATCAACATACTAATCAACCCATACTATTCAAACCGACTCCTTCCGTTTGTGTTTACTAATCAACATTTTACTTCTTCTTGTAGATTGTCACGGTCAGAGATATATTGATTTCTTGTTTGTCTTTCAGCCGGATTTCAGATTCGAACGTGCAGATATTTTGTCAATTTCAGTACGACTAATGTCACTCGATTCTCCGTTTGATTTTCCAATGTCGCACCACTCCTAAAATCCACACTTGTGACTGCAACATTTGAAAAAATTTCCTATGTTTGGGGTATCCCTTTCAACCTCAAAACACTTTTGAAAACCGTTCTTACATGCCGGGCATCGGTATTTTGTCGGGCATTCGGCAAAGAAATGGCCCTTACGCTTGCAACTGTAGCAAACTCCTGAATTCTTTCCACCAATTCGACTACTGGAATCTAGCAAAAACCAAAACCAAAACTTTAACTGAAATTTTGTAATTACGGTCATTCTTTTACAAGTTTTGTAACCAAAAAAAAATATGAAATACGTTCCCTTCCTCATTTGTCAAAATGATAACTATAACAAATGGCAAAGCTTTCACAAAATCCAAATATTTCATACCTTACACGAGATGGAGATGCGTTCAGTTACTGTGACGACAAGACCGGATTTTATGGAGACGGTTGGAGGGAAGTCGGCGACCGAACGAAAATGGGAAAAATTGGGGAGAACTGAGAAAATTTTTGATTACCTAATGTGATATTTCGAGGGAGCAAAAATGGTGGCAGCTTACAGGACGCCGGACTACTTCGACGAATTTTCAGACGGGTCGGATCGACGGTGATGAGCAGAAAAAATGGGAGAGATGAGTGAGAGACGGGAGGGTTTCGTTTTTGGGAGAAATGGGGGAAAAGTGAGGTTTGTCCTTTTCTTTTGGGGGGGGGGGGGGGGCGGGGGGGGAAATGAGAATAATCCTTTATTATTTATTCTTTCCTTTTCCTTTTTTTTGTTAACAACAGTTGCCACGTCAGTTTGTCAACAACTGTTGTCAAGGAGTGTTGTACGTCTAGCGGGGTCGAATACCTTCTTATCTAGAGGATTATAGAAGTAGGAATCTCTTGTTCCTTTTGAATATCCTACAAAGAGACAAACCTCTGATCTTGATTCCATCTTATCATTCTTTCCCTTTAGCACATTGCCGGACATCCTTTTATCCAAATGTGGTGTAGATTAGGCTTGTGACTGTTCCATACTTCAAGAGACATCTTGGGAACCGACTTAGAAATGACCGTTTGTAGTGAATATCCCCAAAAGGAAATAGACAATGAGAAATAACTCATCATTGATCTCACCATATCTAAAAGTGATCAGTTTCTTCTTTTCGAGACACCATCTGTTGATGAGTCATCGGAGCACTCAATTGGGACAATATTCCATTATCCAATAAGTAGACCTAAAACTCTTGGGAGATATATTCGCTACCTCGATCGGATCGAAGGGCTTTGATACTCTTACCTATTTGTTTCTCAACCTCCGTATGAAACTCCTTGAATTTTTCCAAAGCTTCGCACTTGTGAGACATAATTTATATGTATCCAAATCTAGAGTAATCATCTATGAAGGTGATGAAGTATTCATATTCTCCTCTTACCCTGAGTGCTAATGGGTCCACAAATATCGAAATGCACTAATTCCAAAACGTTTTTAACTCTTAGTCCCTTAGCCTTAAAAGGCCTCTTGGTCATCTTACTTTCCATAAAAGATTTACAAGTTGATATGGATTCCACCTCTAAATCACTTAAAGGTCCATCATTCACCAATATTTGAATCCTATTTAGAATAACATGACACTGCCTAAGAACCTATAAAAGAGTTTCATTAGTACTAGATAACATTTTTCTTTTCCTAGCAGTAGTAGTGTTACATATAGAGCCAATCATATGACTTAAGAGATATAGATTATTAACCATAAGACCAGAACATAAAACAGAATCATTCAGCTTAATAGCTACAGTAGAACGAGTAAAAAGTATGCTAAGACGATATAAAAGTGTAACGGAAATCAAGTTCTGTGTAAGTTCGGGAATACAATAACAGTCTCCAAAATCAAATGTCTACAATTTTCAAAATATAAAGTAAAGGCACCAACAGTTTTGGCAGATACTACTGCTCATGCGCTAACTTTAAGAGTGTATTCCCTTTCACTGAGGTGCTTGGTTACCTGGAACTTCTACAAAGAATCGAAAATATGATTATTGGCTTTAGAATCTACAATCCAAGTATTAGTATAATCGACCACTACACATGACTTAATGAATAGAGCAGTGCCTTTACCTTGCTTCCCCTTAGCTAGGTGATCCGGGCAATTCTTCTTCCAATGATCATTTCGTTCACAAATAAAACGCTTTTCCTTTTTGTTTCCAATCGGAAGTAGTTTTCTTCCCTTTTTGATTGGCTTCTTCCTCTTCTTTTCTACTTTGCCACCAGAAAGCTTAGGATGAAAGGGTTCGGTGGTCACAATCTAAGGATCACCACTTTTGGCCTTTAGAATAGATTCCACACTTTGGAGCTCATTCATTAATCCAGTCAGAGATATGTTCATTTTGTGTAGATTATAATCAACTTTGAATTGAAGTCTCAAGAACCATGTCAATCTGGGTCTCGGTATCAATGTTAGCTCCTAAAACCTCCGCAACACTGAAATGACCAATCATAGTTAACATATGGTCCCTTATAGATGTGTATGGTTTCATGCATGTGATCATGATTGCCCTAATGGAAGCTTGTCTAGGTTGTCGACTTTGATGTTCAAATATTTCTTGAAGATTTTTCATTATGTTACAAATAGTTTTCATATTCTGATGTTTATGTTGCAATATATTTGACATGGATGCAAAAATGTTGCAACGGCCCATCTCATCAGAATGACACCACTTTTCATATACTGTCTTTTGAAATTCTGTGGAGTTATCTTTAGGGACTTCGAGACAAACTTCAATCAGCACAAATTTGTATTTTTCAGTAGTAAAAACAATGTTAAGATTTCTTTTCCAATCAACATAATTTTCTCCCACAAGTTGATTTTTGTCAAGTATCACTGATTATGGATTAAGCGACATTTTCTATAAATTTAATAATTCGTGTATTAATAAAATGAGCAATAATCTTTGTATGATGCATGTATGTGAATATACAAATATAGACCCAAAACTATATTTTTAATCAAAAACCTTAAACCTTGCAACCTTTTACATGCCCTCTATAGAAGGTCAATGTAGTTGCCGACAAAGTTGGGACCCCTCCACTCTCATGCCACAATAAAAATGAGAATTGATTATTATTTGGCCAATGAATGATTTTGTCCAAATCTTCTATTGGAAGTCTTTCAAAATTTTCATATATAAACGTAATAACCCTTGTTAATAATTTTTTAAAATATACGAAATAGATGAGATGTTATCCATAGGAATATAGGATAATTACTCAATTACTTCATTTTAAAATATTCTATCTTTAGATTCAATTTCAATTATTCTAAAATAACGTAATCTTCCTTTAGGGAGATCGATATAATTCAATACTAGACATACGTATTTTAATAACAAATTGGCTAATGAAGGAGGCCGCGGGTTTATACATGCCTATAAACTCTCTCACTTATTATTTTCAACCGTTAGGTTTTCATTTAATATTTAAACTGCCAAATATAAACAAATATAATGTCGCCAAATTATTAAATATAATTTTTCAACCACTTCTAATTAATTTAGATTGATGAAAAATATACAATACCAATGCATATGATTTTAGTGTACCGGGTGGTGTTTCATTTAATTTACATGACATGTAATGCATCTATTCATCATCCATAAAGTAATAAAAGTGATAAATAAATGAATTATTATCAATCATGGCCCATCCTAGGAATTTAAATTACAACAAGAATTAAAGCATTCCAATGGGCCACATTCCATCCCAATTCTTCAATTTTCTTGTAGTCCAATCGACGAAATATTCAAACGTGGGCCATTTAGTTTTTAAGTCTCGATCTTTTAAACAAAAGCCCTTTATCCAATAAGATTGACCTAAGTCTAAAAAAAAGCCCTAAAACTTAAAATTGAACCATATCTTGACGAACCCTAGCACCACTACCATCATTCATCGATGAAGGCACCCCTAAAAGGGGCCACAACAATCGTCGCCGTCGATGGCGACTATAGCGGGAGCCGCGGCTGTCTCGAAGGGGCAACAACAGCTACTTCTCGGCAAGTAGCCATAACTGCTTGCTGCAAGTTGCTGTTGTATTCGATCACAGTGGCTGTCTCCATCGCCCACCTTACCACATCCACCATGGTTTTGCCTCTTCTTTGTTCATTTCTTCTTCTTTCTAATTTTCCAACAAAGATTTCCATGTTATAGGTTTTTCGTTTCCAAAACACAAGCCTCCAGAA
This sequence comes from Fraxinus platypoda, assembly GCA_903798405.1. Lineage (NCBI taxonomy): Eukaryota > Viridiplantae > Streptophyta > Magnoliopsida > Lamiales > Oleaceae > Fraxinus > Fraxinus platypoda. The sequence goes on along the minus strand of CAIGRT010104763.1, from coordinate 3,730 downwards.
AAAAACAGCAACATAAAAATCTTTTGGAGCCCAAAACTCATCATCTTCTCTTGATACATAAGTATAGAAATATGGAAGATGAATACACAAAATCCTAGTGCCTTATGGCCTACATTTTTTTTCTAGAGAAAAGTGCAATAAATAAAATATATTACAATAATGGGAAGAAAAAATTTTAGGGCAAAAAGCAATTATGTATAAACATCTACTTTAAATCATGTCAAATCAAATAACTTAACACTACCCATACTAAAAATGCATATTACACTAAGATTTTAAATATTAAGCCTATTCAAGGATCTCAATAACCATTGACTATGATATCATTTGTTGGTTATTGGATTTAATCAACAAAAGAAAATTATTTTTCCTTTGAAGATTAAACCCAAATGAATAATAAATCTTAGATCACCTTGAGGCAATTGGATTTTGCTTTTAAATCCTCTCACACAAGGGAAGATAGTAACCTTGAATGAGCTTTAAATGTCCTTCCAACCTTCTAGTCAAAGCTTCCGTCCTTAGATCTTCTGCCTCCCTTTTTGAGAAAATGAGAAAATGTGACCAACAATAATCTTTTGAAACTGTGCCCATAAAGAGCATATTTATAATGCTCAATTAGAGTTTCAAAATTGCACAATTTCCCTTGAACTTTATTGTAGGAGGCGAATTAAATCTCACACCTATATTAGAGCCAAAAAAGGGACCTAATCGGGTTCACAAGGCCCAATCTCTAATAGATATTTTTAATTGGGCCAACTCTTGACCAATTAAATATATCTATTAATCCCAACTTATTCTACTAAAAAGCCGAAATTGCACTCTCGAGTTGAGTGATAATTATGGAAGCAAATTATGATCCGATAACAATATCATCCGATCATCATTCCACACCGTTTGACCATCAATATGTTGAAACTGAAAAATGACCATTTTACCCTTTCAACATGTATTGCCCTCCAAGTCTCATTTACATAAAGCAAATCCATTGTGAACTAATCATAACATAAAGTCCAACGATCCCATCATCGGACTACTGAGTTCAAGTTCAAATGCCTATATAAAATGACGATCGTCTCATCATAATGATTAATGAATTTTATTATTGCAAATCTATGATCTCTAATTGTTTTGCTCCGATTTTCAAAGCATCGAGATCAATCTTCTAATTAAGACTCACTCATTGGTACCTCAAAGAACTTGAACTAGGAATCAAATGTACATTACTCGCTCACAATTTAGGTGACTCGTTCGATGACCAAGTTGAGTCTCATTCTTAACGTCACAAATGAGTCATATACATGGTCCCATTCAATGTGCAACAAACACATCATTATTCTTATTCTCAAGATCTAGACAAATTTTAATAAGAACAATTCAATCTTATCTACATAAAGCATATAACTTTATGTACCGATTGAGAACGATATATTTTGATCACGTCACAAAATGTGTCTCACTATACTTGAACCATCAAATATATAATTTGTGACATCCTATATGATTATGGAACTTTATATTATTATTAAAAATTAAAACATGCAAATAATCGAATATTAATTCATAATGTCGTTCACAAAATATTATTCGAAGGGCACCAAACTAACATAAAAATCACACACAAAGGTGAAAGGTGAGTAAAAGTCCATTTGCAACTACCACATAAAAAATTATTGTGTTGAAATATATTCTATTGATCATTATCGCAACTTTTTTATAATTTTGATAATAGACTTATTATATATCTTATGCTAGTCACAGCGATTGAATACATGTTTTCGAAATAGATTAGCATTTTCATGTTGGATGAGTATACTATTCATGAACATCTTGCACGTACATGCACTAAATATGTCTATAGTTGAGCATCTTATATGCACTACATGATTAGATACATGAATTTACAATATAAAAATCTTTTCCTAACCACTATCAGGGCACGGATGCATGGGAGACATGTTTATATGATATTTGTTGTCATAACGAGTGGAAAACTCCTCTTGTTCACAAAGGAAGACATGAGATGTACCTTTGAGGGTTATAGGAGGATGATCCACTTGATTGTTCTTTGCAATATTCTAAGTATTGACATCGCGGTTGGAATACTTCTTGGGTAATCATAGGGGGAAGTTAGGAGATGTACTCTTGTGATCACAAAAGAATGATCCACTCGACTGTGTCGATATGATATTGGTCATTTGATTATTGATATTGTGCAGAGCTCTATCTAGTGTATAGTAAGTAGTTGAAGGGCCTAATGAAAATAAAAGATTATAAATGAAATTCTCTCGAGTTTATCTTGATAAAGTTTGAAGATGATGCATTTCTAGAATGATATTTGAAAGGAAAAGGCATGGTATTATATATTCACTTTCATTGCATGCATGCTTTTTTACTTATTGGGCACTAGATCATGTAGTTTTAGCATTTTAGGTCAATTTGGGAATCTTGGAGCTCCATATTTGACATGGCTTGCCGTTGAAGCTCCTATAGGACCCTAAGAGTAGATGTACATGGACGAAGAGAATGAAATTTGATGGGGGTGGAGGTAGTCTACGGTGGGTATATAGATTAATTTAATTTTAAAATATTATTATTAACATGAAAATGTTGAATTAACATCTGATTTTTTGTAAAAACAAACTTTAAATCTGATTTTTGAAATGTTAACTTAAAAAAATCTAGTTATATGTAATTTCCACTAATATTGAAATTGAATTTGGGCTGTTTAGGTTGGTTTGTCAAAGTTGAGGCAATAAATCAGCCCGCCCGTTATATCAATTTCCGTCATTCTCTTTCCTGGGACTCTGTCAAATAGTAGGAAGACTGTATGCTTTAATTTCTGGTTTGCGCGAAAATGGTTTTCAGCAACGAATTATCGGAAGTCCCTCGGCATGATTAAGTACTAAGGGGGTCATGTAGGTCCCGACCTACATACCTAGGGAAGTATGCTCCCCCCATGTATGAACCAGAGCATGAGACTCCAGATGATCACTAGACTTATTGTTTCCTTGCCCACCATACTGGCCTTCGGGATAGCCAAGCACTCACTGGTCTCAAGCAGACTTGTCCTTATCTTGAGAAGCCTAATCCTTGTGCAACTAGGATACTAGCTTGAAGGTAGGCTCCTACCAGACACGGTCTCTCAGGCCTGTGGGTCGGTCTACGGTCCATAACCGTCATAATCCAATTGGGCCACAACAAAAACCACTATATACATACATTCGCCTCATTATTCAGGTTACACTCTCTCTATTGCATTACACTCAATTTCAGATATTGAGAGTATGGTTTGTGATCAACCTAGGTCTGGATCTACACCTCGGTAATCTAGCCGATCTCAGGTCATCCCAAGCACATTTTGTGGTAGCATCAAAAGCCATTTCCCAACATGGTGTAGTTATATAATTAGATTTTTCAATTGATATAAAGATGGATCGAACCAAGCAACCAAAAATATTTATACAGTCGACCTCAAATTATTAGGAGTAAGCCTTGATTTTCTGTTGTGATATATGAACATCTAACATCCGCAAGAAAACTTCCATCAGAACTTATCTAACGGTCTACGTGAAAGTGTCAGCAAGTTCTAAAGTCAATAAAACATTGTTGGGCCGGATCTTGGCCCACTTATTTGTGCTCCCAGCATTTTGGAAGTTATCGTGTTTGCAAAACACGCTTCTTTTAAATGAGAAGCAACTTCATGAAATGTGTTAAAGCTTTGGATGATAGT
>CAIGRT010104759.1:0-13164 GCA_903798405.1 Fraxinus platypoda | reverse complement strand
TGCTGACATCCCAAAATTAAAACCCACATAGCCCAGTACCGTCGCCCACTATTCCCACGTTCATTGGAACAGCCAAGCAGATCCTTCCAGAGGCCCGGTATCACCTTCTGCTGGAATGGAAACAAAGCATAAATCAATGCCTTCATTCTCACCAGTTGTTTCCCCATCACTCACACACACACACACACTAGAATGCAACAGACCGGGTCATCGCTGCGCGGGGCGTTGTGAGTGCAACAGAGCTGCTATGCGCTAAGCTGCGCTACAGCGATTTGCGCCTGGTTTTTGAATAAAAAAATTATCACTTGATTTTTGAATTAAAAAATTGTAAAAACGAAATTATCACCTGATTTTTTAATAAAAAAAATTAACTTAAAAATGACTAAAACTTTATAGATATGAAAAAAAGAGGAAATAAATGAACCTCTATTTTTATAAAACAAGTCTCACAATGTATTTTGTAGTGATTTTTTTTCTTTAGATTATTGTAGATATAGAAAACGTTTAGAACTCCACTGAAAATTAATACAAAAACTCTTCCGTGTGGCTAACTTTTAGGAGTTCTTAATACAATCTAATCTTAGAAACAATTAAAACACCAAGGGGGAAAAATTTGCAAATAATTAAACAATATAGTTCTCAGCGACAGTGACCGCGACAAGCTATTCATACATTCAATCATGCTATAAGTACAGATTGTTTTGACAAAAAATTTTGCCGGAAAACACTTGGCGCAGTATCATTGGAAGATTGGGAAAAAAAGATCAATCATGTTTGGCCACATCAGCGTCGGTATCAATTCTGTTAAAATTTTCTTGTACTCGGAGCTTTATTGTCATACATTATATGTCAATAGTAGAATCCCGTATTTTAAGGCTAGGTACATTTTTCTACAAAATTTTAAAAAATCAATTTTTTTGTTTACATCACTTGATTTTAACATGGTACCATATAAAACTTTCGTCCATTAAATTCTTCATAAATTTAAACTTTCACGCTCCTTGAAGTTTGATAGTATGAAGAAATTAATTGTGCATATATTATAGTAACATGCTTGTCCGCCAAACCGTTGCTCCAACTTCATTGACATGCTCGAAATTAATTAAGGACAACGAACTCGCTATTTCTCAATACTTATTGAGGTAATTTAAATCTCTATTACTTGATCGTAGCTACAACTTAATTTACTTGCTCGGATTTGTGGACAACGACAAAATTCATATTCTAGGAATCTCAATTATATATTTGTTCATCAAAACGTAGCTTCAATTTCAGTGACTTGGTCGAATATAAAGACTATAAAAAATACCATAATCTAGAAAAGGTTACGGTAATAGAGGTTGTATATTTCACTCTTTTGTAGAGTTAAAAAATAAAGATGAAATTAAAATCATCATACGAGTTCAGCACAATAGGAACGATGAATAAACATAATTTTTTCATGTGAAATTTATTTCTAGATATTTTTATTGGATCATGCTATGAGAATTACGTGTATCTCTAAGGAAGATTACAACCATCTTACTCGGCAAAAACCATAATCTAAGGAAGATTAAGGTAATATTCACTATACCTCAAAATTCTCGATTGCGTGTATTTCATTAATATTACAACCATCTTGAAAAAGATTAATAAGATAGTTTAAAGCAATCAATTTTTAATATACTTTTAAGTACTTATATTTCTAATAGCATAAATCATATTATTTTATTTAGTTAGAAGAGTATATTTTGCCAAAAAATAGTTAGAATAAAGATTAACAAATTTGAAAAAACAAAAATAAAGCAATTCTTACTGATAAAAATAAACAAATTGTTTATCCTAATATTATTATATGGTTTCTGTTACTCTGTAGTTTAGAATAATGCTATCTATTGGTCATATGCATCAGTCTATGTGGCATTATATGATATGTTTATTTAAATGTGAAATTATATAATTCATTTAATTGAACATGTCATTTAACGTTATTAGTGCTGTCGCTGGACTGATGTTAAACACGTGTCAAGATCAGACGGACTTAAGGTTACAAAAATCTCACAGTGCTGTCATTTAACTAAAACCCGGACGTCAGATTAATCCATTACCAATAAGATGCCACGTGGCAGTCCAGTTACAGTCAATAAACTGCAAGTCTGCAATATCTATATAAACTCCCTACTCCATTCCCGATTATCCTTAGCTAATAGTCATCAAGAAATTACTCATTTTCACCGCCGGCGATAGAATTCTGGCCGGGAATGAAAATTCCGGTGCCTTACTTCACATATGCAATGCTATGTCTCTGATCATCACCCTCATGTTTCTAATGGAAAATCTTATTTCTGTTCTTATTTTTAATTGTATGTACGCAAAGCTAGTGCAGTAGTAGTGTTTAAGATCTCTATATATTCAACTGAGTAGAGTATAGCTTTTTAGGAAATGCCTTTTCCGATGAGAATTCAACCGATAGATTCACAGCTGTACAATGAATCATCGTTCCGAAACGACGTCGTGAAGCCACCGGTGTTGAAATCGAGGCTGAAACGTCTCTTCGACAGGCAGTTCAACAGTGTTCTGAGGATTTCGGCAACTGAGAAGCCAAGCACTGGAGGTGAGAAAGATGGAGGAGTTCCCGCTGCCGTCACCGTGCCTGAGTTAGAGCCGAGCTCGATTTGTCTGGATAAGATGGTTCAGAATTTCATCGAAGATAACGAGAAGCAATCAGGTCCCGCCGGCGCAAAATACGGCCGTCACCGTTGCAATTGCTTCAATGGTAACAGCAATGACAGCTCCGATGACGAGTTTGATTTCTTTGACTTCAATACTCCAGGCTCTTCTTTCAACGATCCCTCCGATACTCTCAAGGTACCAAAAGTTCCCGTTCAATCTTCCATTTCACACTTATTTGTCAAAATTGTTGATTAACCTATATTTCAATTGCCAATTTTTGTAGAGTCTGATTCCGTGCGCGAGCGTAGAGGAGCGAAATCTGTTAGCAGACACTTCAAAAATCGTGGAGAACAACAAATCTTGCAAACGAAAAGACGATTTGAGAAAAATCGTCGCCAAGAGTTTAATAGCCCTAGGTTACAACGCTTCCATTTGTAAATCCAAATGGGAAAAATCTTCTTCCATTCCTGCTGGTACGCACCCCGATCAATTCATAATCTTTTGATTGATTCAATTTGTAATTGAATTTTTAGGGTTAATTTTATCTCTTTTATGAATAGGTGAATATGAATATATAGATGTGATTATAGAATGCGAAAGGCTGTTAATCGACATTGATTTCCGATCGGAGTTCGAAATAGCTCGATCAACAAGCAGTTACAAGGGAATTCTACAAGGTCTACCTTACATTTTCGTCGGAAAATCCGATCGGCTTCTCCAAATTGTTTCCATGGTATCAGAGGCTGCACGTCATAGCCTTAATAAGAAAGGGATGCATGTAGCCCCGTGGCGCAAGGCCGAATATATGACATCAAAATGGCTCGGCCCACACACCCAAAGCGCTCCCATCGCGATCGAGGAGCCAACCGAAGCTAATTCCGAATCTAACCCAATTCCTGCACCTACTGAAGTTGGAGAATTGGATTTGATTTTTGGTGAAGAAATGATTTTATCGGAGGCAAATGACCCCTTGGAGGCTCTTCCAGAGAGTATGTGGCATCCGCCAACGGTGAAGATGAAGAGGGCAAACAAAGGAACGATCACCGGATTAGCCGCCCTTCTCAAGGAAAAACTCTAAACGATTGAACGTTCAGTTGTGCTCAAAAGTTAGCTTATCGACTTCATTTTGGTAGTATATGCAGTTGAGAAAATAGTTAAAAGTCGCTTTTAAGCACGATACATCGATACATCAATAAATCCTAACGTAAATATATATTGATAATAGGAGATTTTGTTTGTATTGTTTTTATTTTGAACATTTGAGTACATTTTGCCCATTCTTTATTTTAATAGAAAGGGGCAAACATCCTAGTAGTTTTTTAATAAAATTTTATGTAGTATTTTATGATGTCAGGTGCATGCTTATCTAGTTGTTTCGTGTTTCCTCGTATGGAAACAAATTGGGATAATAACATTTGAATTTGTTTGTGTTTTTTATTGGTTATGGGTTTTAATTGTAAAATATTGAAGAAATGGGTGGGATGAAGAGACCTGCCATGCCAGGAGGCTCGTGCCGTTTTGAAATCCGTGAAGGTCATTAGAATAACGTGATAGTCACTTTTTGGGAAGCTCTTTGAATTTTTATTTTATTTTGTTTTTTTCAAGTTACAAAATTTTAGGCCATGTTTGGAAACAGAATTGAGATTTCTTAGAATTCAAGATAGGAAATTTAGCGACATCACTGTTGGTTGGTGGTCGATTTAACTGCGAAAATGATATTATGTGTTTGTTTATGAAATAAGATAGCAGCAGTGATAGTGATCATTTGGTTGGAGTGAATGGTTAGAATGGTTATAATGTGGAGATCGATGATAGGGAGATGTTAACTTTTTAAGTAAATTATAAGTGAGGAAAGCTTTTTGGAATCGCGAGTTATTTAGCGAATCTATAAATTTTAATCAAATCAGTCTTTGCTTAAATTTACTCACGAGTCAAGTCTAATCTTATCCGCCAGCAGTACTACTATTTTGCTTTGTTGACATGCCTACAATTGAGTGAATCGCTCGTCAAACTTTTAGAAGATTTTGACGTGGAGATGCTTTTATTTTGAAACTTTCCCTTTTTGAACCTTGCTTTTTTTTAAGCTCATTTTCATCTAAATTCATTTTTAACAACAATTTTTTCAAAGATTTATTTTTTTCACATAAATTTTCACTTTTTAATCTCATATTCTCTAAAAAAACACTTTTTACAAAATCTATTATATATATGTATGTATGTATGTATGTATGTATGTATGTATGTGCGTGTGTAAAAAAAGACTCATATACGGGTTGTATCCCTTGATTTCTCAATGTAATACACCTAATAATCTTGGCACACTTTTCCACATAAATTTCTTGACGCACTTCAGAAAGTTACGGGACGCTGGTGAGACACTATCTTTGTTGGTGCAATTTACATTGCTACTTTCGATTAGCTATGTGTTCAACTTTTTGAAACACGCACTTCATTATATTTATTTAAATATGATATTTTAATACCTTATTTGTACCTTATCTGTCCTAGATAGATACCTCATGATAATGCCACAATGTATAACGTTATTATGTCACATGTAACACATTTAATGAATCTTTTGAATTTGGAAAATGCTAGATGTACATAATACTTCACATAATGGTTTACATAATGCTGATGTGGCAGTCATCCACTTATTGATGTGTAAGTGTGAAATTTGAATTAAATGTTGGATCACATGCCACGTGTAATTATGTGAACCATTATGTATATGACTATGTGGGAAGCTCGTGAAAGCCATTTTTTTTGCATTTTAATTTGTTTTTGGTTAATTACTTTTGTGAGTTTTGTAGTGTTGTACATTGACCAGACAAGTGGGAATGGTAGCTGTACAAAGAAACTTTTATACGTTATTGGAGATTGTAAAATTTGAGGTCCCAAGCCAAGAATATGGACTTTCTTGGGCTTGTACCTATCACTGTTTTTTTGGCTTATTCTTTCAATTAACAAAATTAGATAATTACTTGACATATATGTAATTACTTTTAGCTTTTCGGTCAAGACGGTGTTTAAAACGGGTTCTTTTAGTCAAGTTTTGAAGTGTTCGAATTTGATTCTATATGATTACACAAATTGTTTTTGTTTCAAACTCTTTGTTGATCGGGCAACATTAGAATTTGAACTGCAGAAAAAAGGATTTGCAGTCTTTGTCTTACCACTTAGATTTGTATCAAAGTTAAACTCGAGTCAATTATTAATTTGCACATTATTAGTAGTTTGGTTTTAGTAGTACAAATCGAACTCAAATCGTAACTTTTCATTTTAAAAATGTAATTTACTTCTAACTTAATCACGTAACGATGTTTTACACAAATTGAGCTCCGAGTTAGTCTCATATTAATTTATCGTCCTAATATACAAATTTACTCATGGCATAAAAATGAATGACGAAAGAATACACATTCAACATTTTTAATTAGCCAAAAATAATTTAAAAATCTAATAGGTTTATAACATGCAAATCAATCCGAGGTCTGAAAATCTAATTAAGCCAATCTGTAAATTGTAAATTAACAATTTGCCAATTACCCTGTATTATTTTGTGCATTATTATTTGTGGGATTTAAATAATAAATATTTATAATTTAAAGTATTTTTTAATATATTTCACAATCATTATGTGGGGCTTTAGTAACACATTATGTTTGCTTATATTTTATACTCTGATACAGAAAGTGGGTATAGGGTCAGATTATTAAAATTAGAAGTTGTGGGGTCTCTTTCTCTATTTTTTAGTGGCATGTGGGGTCCATTTAGAAAGCAACCCCACACCGACTCCCTTTATCCCTCTCTATATATTTTCAAAACTGATCCATTTAGAAAGCAACCCCACAACTACTATCTTTAGTCAAGAAAATTATGCAAATCTTCTTAATAATGTAAGATGGTCCTCGTAGAAACAAGACTTACTTTAAGTATTTAAAAGATGGTCATCGTAAAAATGTGACGACTTCAAATTTTTAGACGCTGATGTTATCCAAGTTGAGAAGCAAATCTAGTTTCATAAAATTGGACATGGAAGATTCCCTAGACAATTTAATATAAATTTTGACATCTTCTTCATTGGAGAATAGTCGTGCACTATAATAAAATGTTAAGAGACTAACTTGCTCATTTTCAAACATCAACTACCAACTTGAACAAAGAGTGCAATATACATATGTGGGTTGGGGTGGGGTTATTGGTATTGGGATTTGCTTGTGCACTTCAAAATTGATTCCAAGAGTTTGTTGCCAAGGTCACAAGAAAAGACATAGAAAAGGTAAAATAGTGACACCCTAATTTCAAGAATAGTGGAATTGCATTTCTCTGGCACATAGACAGAGGAGGAATGTACCCAGTGCCATGGGGTTATGTGAAGCATTTTAATGCATTGAACTGCGAATAAGGTTGTATAGTACGACCAAGATTGATGATGATAATCGATAGATTAAACTATTCAATTGAAAAGTTTGAAAGAAGCCATTTTACAAAGTGCTATGTGTACATAATTTATGTACATAGAGGTGTCCACACCCCTCATGTGGGGTGGAGCCCACAAAAAATGGACCACACCCTATGTGAGAGGTGTGGGCACCCCTATGTACATAAATTATGTATATCAAGAATTTTCCTTTTACAAAACCTTTAGTCAATCCCCCTTTTTTTCATTTTTATATTTCCTCCTGACACGATCTCAATAAAATACGATCGAAGAAGATAATTATTATTGTTAAAAATCCAGTTACTTTTATCTTTAAATAAATCTCGTCCATTAAATGAATGATGAAAATAATTGGTATAGTGAAACTCAACTGATTGAACAAAAGGCTTACCCTCCCTTTCCCTTTGAATACAATTTGATTTATTAATTCAATTAAAATCAAACATTGATTTTAAACTTTATATTCATAACTACTAATATTATCCATTAATTTCTTTATATACATTTGTCTTATCCCATCATTATTTTATTTCAAAATTCTCGTAGCTACCCAGTGGTCACAACGGTTGGCTAAAGTGTGGGTCACAACGGTGATTTTTCAAGGTGGAAATTACAGGGAGGCAAGTTTTAAAAGATTGAGTTACAAAAATTAAGTTTAAAGTTTACTTATACAAAAATCATATCATAATTCACTTTTTAATATTATTATTAAACACTCTATCTATCTATCTTTTACCTTCTCTCTTTTCTCTATCGATCTTCTTCCTCTCTCTGAGCCTTTGTTTGATTCTCATTTTTTTCAAAATACGTTTTTCTCTTTTCTTTTCAACCACACGTTCTTCAATAAAATAATATTACACGCAAACTCAAAATTTTTCTTTATTTTTTAACCGCACATTCTTCATCAATCTACTATTCCAATATGCATTCTTAACCTTTTAATGGAACTCAAACAGGCTCTAACTACCTCAATCAAACATAATAAATTGGGGACCACTGTGCACAATATCGATCCATACACGGCGGAGATTGGCAATGGTTTCAACAGTAGCAGTCTTATTAAGTCCAACCTCATAGCACCTCACTATGAACATTTCCTTATACGACAAGCCATCATCAGTCAAGCCGCCAAGTCGATCTGCCAGTGTCGGCTCGTGGCTCAACTCTTACTGGGCTCGTGGCTCAACTCTTACTGTTTGGTTTTCGCCTACATTTTGCTAGACTGCTCCTTGTACTTCTTTATCTCCAATGATGTTTGTACTGTTTGTGGATTCAATGTTGAGGTTGTGTAGATAAGAGCGCTAAGGAAGTGTCAACATAGAATACATACGGATTCCTAACATCAACAATCTTGTGAAAAATGAAAATAAAAAATTCAATTCAAATCATCAGCACATTCTAGTTTTGCTAGGAAGTTGCAAAAGGATTTCCGAACATATAGGATAAATATGAGGTCCAAACTGAGAAGTGTTGCACCCCCTTGAAATGAGTGCATGGAAGAAGTCAGTACTTTTCCTGTAAACAACTCGGCACTTTGAAAGCCTGAACGTAACATCCATCATAGTTGAATCTCTTGTGATTTCTAACATGCAAATATGCTGAAAACCTTGGGTAAGTTATGCCTCCACAAAGGAAGATCTTTGGTGCATATTTAGAACCTCCACTGCCCACATCGTCTAGAGTTAAAAGAAGTTCCAAAATACATGCCCCATACAAACATAAATATAAATCGGCAAAATAAAAGAAAATGCAATTGAAAACATTTAACTCTTTCCAATTAAAAGTAAGCAGCTGATAAAACATTCAAACTAATAGCAGTTTAAACATTCATGTCAGACAAAAAAAAGCCAGCAGATAGAAAACGAACGAATTAAGCACAAGAGTATGAAGAAAGAAACATGACGTAGGCGATCCTCACAAACAAAATCTCTCTTATATTTCTGAATTGATTGTAGATTTCTCACTTGAGAGGAATGAACCTTGAGGAGTGGGTGGCACCAATACCAGGTCTACCGTGCTTGACTGGCTTGTAAGAGATTGAGAACTCGGCAAGATAGTGGCTGATCATTTCAGGCTTGATTTCAACTGTATTGAAAGTCTTTCCATTGTACACTCCAATAACGCTTCCAATCATCTCAGGGACGATGATCATGTTGCGCAGGTGGGTTTTGACAATTTCAGGCTTCTCGCCAGGTGGGGCCTCACGTTTCTTAAGTATCACAAATATGAAAGGAATAAGTAAAGCAGAAGCTAATAGGCAAACAGATGGTAATAATAATGAATTCAGGTTAACATAATAGACCACCAAAAGAAAAAGAGAATAAGGAATTTGAAAAGTTAATGTCCAAAGGCTGCTATAATACATGGGGTATAATATATTATTCCACTGATAGACACATTTATACTTCAAATACTTTCACATCACTTACCGCCTTACGCAGCTTCTTAATCAAAGCCATGGGCTTCCTCTTCAAACCCCGCTGGAACCTGTCCACTTAATCAAGAGTAAGTCACAAATATTTCTCCAGAGAAAAACGAGCAAAATGTTCAAACATAAAATAGAAGAAAATTTATGAAGTTGCAGGAACAAACATTGATAATGGTTGTTTAATTTGATATTTCTTTGTATCAAACCTCTATTATGGTTCAATAAATAAAATGAATTCAACAATATAGTCCTTTAGGCAGGCACAATGAGTGCAACAATTGCAATTCAAAGGTTAAAGGCTACTTCAGCTCATACACAGGTTACAAATGCAGTAAAAATTCACGTGCTTTTTCAATGCATATTCTTCAAGAGTTGCCAATTGCTGATGGATTGACCACATAAAAGAAATCATCTTAAAGATGCACATAACAAAGCACTTTAGTAAAAAATATGAATCCATTCTATTCACTACATAATGAAATTAATTATCTTTAGAAGACACACAAGCACTCACTAGAGTAACCAAACCAACAAAACATTAACATAGCATAATGAATATCAGGTTACACAAATCGAGATGATTAGACAAACATCCATGAAACGTAATAATGAATTGCAATAGCATCACTCAGATAATATTTTAAAAAGTACTATATGCACCAGGAAATTCTACCTATCTATAAATCATGAAAGATTCTCGTGGACAATGGACTGTGCAAGCAGATAAATGTGTTTTAGACAGAAATCCTACCGGTCTACATCCTACTCAATGCACTAAACAGAACAACACATAACCCTCCCACCCCCACTCTTTTAACGCAGAAACACATTTCATGCCTAGAAACACGATACCATAGGACCCAAATTTCGTATTTTAGTGTTGAAAATCACCTTCTGCGAGCACGGGCATGGAAAAGCTTGACGAGCTCATCAGTGGACATGTCGAGGAGGGCATCAAGATCAACACCCCTGAAGCTAAACTTCTTGAACGTTCTCTTCTTTGGCTGTCCTGCCGCTGTCTCTGGATCAACATCCGCCTGTACATATACATATGCATATACAATCACAAAATCGAAAAATAATAAATCTGTTAATCTCCTAGTGTAGAAGAAAAGAGGAGATTTTACCATGGCTGTTTCTGGAGATGGAATTCGAGTGAAGAGGGAGAGTGGGGGGTTGGATATTGAGAGGGACGCGGCTAGGGTTTCAGATAAGGTTTATGTAAATGGCCCTATATTTGCTGGAGATTAAAAATGGTTGAAATATACAATTAAAAAGTTGCAAATTTCATAGAATGTGTTATTAAAATTAGTTGTTGAATTTAATTTATTTGAGTGACCAATTATTTGAATGATTGTCACAAAAAATTAATTAATTTGTGACTAATAAATAATATTTGATCAATAAAATCGTTAATTGTGATCAAATTTGTAATCGTGACTCATAATTTGTTAAGTTGAGAGCAATTAGTTTGATAATTTATGATCATGAAATAAGTCGTCACATATAAAATTTATGATTTGTGACGTAGAAATAATATATGACTTATTAATTTGATAATTTGTGACTAATAAATAAATTGTGATTTATAAAATTTGTGATTGAGAAATAAATTACGATCTATAAAATTTGTGATTTGCGACCAAAAAATAATGTGTAACCAATTAATTTGATAATTTTTTTACCGATAATCAGTTGTGACCTATAAATACATAATTGTCACAATAAATTGTATAATTTTGACCTTAATATATTTATTTATAAAATAGATTTAGTTAATAGATTTTAAGTACAACCTCATTTTTGAATGTTTAAAACTAATTTCTTACAAGTGAACTTGAACGTAGTGACCACCTTATTTATTTATGTATTGTTCTCTTTTTCAAGTCCTAGATTTGTGATTAATTTTCTTTTATTTAATATTCATCTTATTATTATTATTATTATTATTATTATTATTATTATTATTATTATTATTATTATGTACATGATAATAAAAGTGTATCATTAAATTCATTTAAGTTGCAGTGTTTTCAATAGTCGATCAAAATATTTAAAATGGGGTTGATATTTTATATTGTCTGATTTACTTGTAAAGTTAAATGAGTTCAATATTTTATATCGTCTGATTACTTTTAAACTTCAATTTATATAAAATTAATCTAAGCTATTATTCAATAGAACACAACGATTGTTTAAGAATCATTCTGCGTTTGTTTGGGGTAACTTAAAAAATCGATAAAAAGTTTAGTCAAATTCAATAATTAAATAATTACAAATTTCATGTGACCCACAACTTTTATCAAATTTTCAACAATGTAAATTCCTTTAAATTCTTTTAAAATTTGCTATTTTTTTTTATTTTTTATTTTTGTCAATCAACCCCTCAATAAAAAAAAAAAGTGTTAAATTATTTTGGGCCGAGGGCCCACCTGAAATGAGGCCCCATCAATATTTTCCTCAAGCAGACAAGTATCAAGTATAAAAACTTATGGTCCCATAAACATTTGTCATCGAAAACTTGCTTCAATCAAATTTAATTACTCCTAATCCTATCTAAATGTTGGAGATAATTATTTATTCGTTGAGTTAATTTTTGACCAAAAAAAAAATGGGGGCATTGTTTGATTTATTATTTAGAATTCTTTGAAGTTCAATGATTGTTTAGGTGTTCATACATGATAATCGTAATTAACATAAATATTATGATGATACAATCACAAATTTTAATATCAATTGTGATCTTGATGCGGAGTTGAAACTAATAACTTCTATGCTCTTAAGAAGAAAGTAATGATTGAAATATGTAGTTCTAATAGTTAAGTCAATGATTAGAGACTGATTATGAACACTACAGATATTTTTTACAAGATTTTTGAAAAGTTAAAAACTATTTATGAGACTAAAAATGTAACGAACCAAATTTTATATATTCAAGTCGCTACCAAAAATTTCCCTAAAAAAAATTTAACGTGAAAAATAACTACTTATACTCAATCGGGCCAAGACACTATTCACCAAGTGGAACTATATACTATCTTTACTAAGCCAATCGCCCCTTCTCCTATACTTGGCTGCTTCTCGCTCACCAAAGCGTACTTGGTTTTTCGGGACGAGCAGTGCCTTCTTTATTCCACCTATAAATTTACGTAAGATGGTTTACTCAAGATAAAATTAAATATTCTTTATCTATAGAAAGAAAAGAATAAGGATCATATCTTATTCCTACATATTTTTAAAGATAAAATAAAAGTGACTACGATTTAAAAATTTGGGACATAAATCAGCAAACATATAATAATTATCATTTGATCAAAACATACGAAAATATATTTTGTATAAAGCATAGTTAATGAAAATAAGTTACAAAATATATTTATACACTAATTAACGTGATTAAAGCACCACCCCATAAAGGGGAATTTGGTCATTTAGCCTACTTGGACAATGTATTTGATGAAAGGGCCTTTGACCAATAATAAAAACAAAAAAATAAAGCAAAATATTTTAGTTGGCAAAATGACAAAATTCTCCTTCAATTATCAACTCAAAAAGCCTCAATTTTCTTCCTTCCATCCCGTCATTTCTCCTCCAGCTTCTTCCCCGTTTTATCTTCTTCAATGTTAGGTCTCAAAAACCC
>CAIGRT010104758.1:0-19572 GCA_903798405.1 Fraxinus platypoda | reverse complement strand
ATTGAAGGAAAGAAAATGCCAATGGCATGATTTCGAGATTAATAACATTGGTCAGTTGTTTTAGTCCTCAAGTGCAAGAGACAGCAAGAATGTTGAATAAATAAATTGTAATTCAATATGCAGTACAAGCTCATTTTGCAAGATAGGATGCAGTTAAAAAACCAAAATTTATGAAATGGAAAAGGTTAAAATTGTCTCCAATGCTCTCATGAGATGTTGATACCTTTCAGGAAACTGAAAAACGATACCTACTCTTCCAGGCAATAACAATTCAGGGGACTGATTTGGGTGACCATCATCATTATATCTTTGAACATGGATGGAGCCTGATGTTGGCTTACTTAACCCTGCAATCAACTGTATGAAAATGTCAAATATTTGAGTAGAATTTAAGACAAGATAACAGGGAAATCAGTAGATACAGAATTGTTGGGCGAACATAGCAAAAATTTTGGATCAAAAGGAGGACCTGCAAAAGAGTAGTTTTCCCACTTCCACTCCGTCCAAAAATCAATCCAAAGCTGCATAAGCGCATGACAAGATACACATTATTTCAATATGGAGCTCGTTTGTAAGTATAAAACCCCTGCTACCAGTAAATAAAGTGGCATTTCAACATAAACTGTGTTTCATTTAGTTCCTCTTGTTAAAATTCAGACAATACCAGTAGCAAAATGCTAGAAGAAAGACAAGAATTTATATTTACTTTTATAAATATATGTGAGTTCTTTATGACTAAATGAAATGAAAGTACCTTTTTTCAGGAAGGGAGAAATTTATTCTGTTCAAAAGATTGACCTTGGTCCCTGGTGATTGATAGCTAATGTCTTTTATCTGGGAAAAAGAGGGAGAGAGCATTTAAAGTGTTTCAACAACAATCATCAACTTAGAAACTATAAAATAAACAACTGACACATACTAGAAGAAAAGAAAGGAAGTCTTAAACTGATGAATACAAGTAAGGAAACAAAATAGAGACATCAACAAATGATTGCTGCAGAGGGCATCAACCATCTGGAGTTTAAGTCTGCAGAGTGTACATGTATGAAGCGAAGTAGTTGTGGATAACTTTAAACCGTATGCAAGAGTAACACGTAGAAACAGTAAAAATAACCAAGCATGTCCATCTTAGGGTTAAGAATAATGCAAACATGAATGACGAATCACCTCTTGCATTGTCATGATTCAAAAAATGGCCTCTCAAAACAGGTGTAGAAAGATATATCACAAAGTATCAGACAATTTAAAGCACATACCAGGTAACACAGCATAAAATTGATTAATGTCAAATATCCTCCCACCCCTTCATTTGTAGTAAAATGCTATCATTGAGGGTAAACAGACTAGATAGTCCTTTTGCAATTATTAAGGGTTCATCTGTTTAGTGAATTTTAGGGTGAAAATTAAAAGTGAATTCACAAATCTTATGATTTACAAAAAATAGGCATTTGCTTCCAAATTTTGATTATATTCCTTACTGTCATTAGTTGATACTTGATATGTAAAACAGCTGTACTAATCCATTGAGATCAAGTACAACATATTTTAAGATACTATGATTATGTAACAACTACATTGGTAGAACTCAATCTTAAAACCAGCTGGTTATAAACCCACAAGGCAAGCCTTTCACAAGCAATGTAGGATACAATTATCTAGTCACATACGGTTCAAAGCTACAAGAAATACTATAGCAGCAGTATTTATAATTACGAATTGTTTCAAAATTAAACTTCACACTTACTTCAAAGCATGAATAATCGCAGGAAATTTTGCTCTGTCGAAATATTCTCAAATTTGAACTTCAATTGCAAACCGCCGATTTAAAAAAAAATACAATAGTGAGAGAGTCAATTGGATGCCGAAGAATTCAGTGGTCGATAATCGATAGGAATAGTAAGAGATTGAAAGAGCAAACCTCGGATATGTTGGAATTTTGAAGAAGGTTGAGGGCTTCGTTACAGGCAAATAAGGAAGCACAACACCCGCCATTCTCTGATTCTCTCCTTCGAGGTTGGGGATGCTACCGCCAGAGAGCCCCTGGGGAGTGTGTTCTCTTTGCCAGGGTCAATATGCCCATTCATCATATAAGCATCTATTCACAATCATGGTCATTATCTTGTCAAGAGTTTAAAAGACAAAGATACCCTAAATGAGATTATTAAATTACAAAAAATAAAGTCAGGTTAAAAGGTCTATAATATTCTTTCAGTCATAAAACAAAAACAATTACTTCCAACTTAAAATTTTAAGAACTTGTTTGATACCCATTTTAGTAGAAAAATGTATTTTTGAATAGTGATTGATGGAAGAATGTGTGGTTAAAAAGTAAAGAGAATTTTTAGGTTTATGTGTAATATTATTTTATTGATAAAATGTGTAGTTGAAATGAAGAAAGAGAAAAAAAAATGAGAATGAGAATGAAAAAAATGGGTGCCAAACGGGGGCTAAGGTGTGTTTTATTGCAAGCATAAAATTTGGAAGGAAAGAAAATAAATTATAGCCAAATAAATTGTCTAGAACTTATTTGCATGTAAATTATTAGTTAAATGTATTTGATTAATTTAATTTTCAATTTAAAAAATGTTATATTTGTCCATCTTTTATTGGTAGGTAGATAAAAGAGGAGGCAGATGAGACAAGGTAAATTGCCTGAAAAATAAAATTATATTCTCCTAAAAAAAATATTTTCCTTATTTTCGAAGAAAATATAATCACGTGACCTTGGAAATAATTTACATGGAAAACAATTAATCAAACGGAACAAAAGTATGAATTTAGAAGGAAAAAACATTTTTTATGGAAAAATATTAGCAATCAAACGTACACTTACTTTCTTTATCTGTTTTCTTCAACACAGATAACAAATCTTTCATTTTTCATCTTTTTTAACCTTAAATTTTGAAAATTTTATCAAACGTTCAACAGAAAAATCGTGTTTATATGCATCATTTCGAATCGATAAGTATATTTACGTATATTTAATTTCATTTTCGCTAAATAAGTATCTTTCTTAATCTTTAAATCTTATTTCGGCATATGTTAATACGTAGATAATTTTTTACATTTTATTCAACATGTCTATAGATTTTTAAGCAAAAAATGAGAAGAAATTCATCTAAGAATATTCGAAGATCAAGATGCCGTCTGGACCATATGTTAAAAGAAGGCTTATACAAATGACCTAGTAAATTTTATTTTGCAATTTTTAAATCTAGCTTAATCTTACTTTGTTTTTAAATTTCGACTTCTAATACATATACGAAATCAGCGCTCGTCACAATTTGTTATTTTGGTGAATTTCAAAGAAATGAAAATGGTTGATGTGCATGAAAATGGACAAGTAATGGAGATAGTGTTTCTGAAATTTTGACAAGATTGGTTACATCGTAAGCGAATTGCTCAACGTTGATCCCTCCGAGTACAATATGAAATTGAGATTTCTATATAAAAAGCATTCTATCATTATGATTCTAACTGTAAATGTTACTTCTGAACTGCAAATGCAGTGGCTAATTGAAGTGACCAAAAACTACATTCTTATTTGCATAACTTTAGTGGTGAAGGATATCCCTGAGAGTTTACATGAAGATTTCGATGGAGAGGATCGTAATGTGAATTATTTTGGGATAGGGTGGAGGTAGCTCGTGAGGAGATGTGGTTTTTCCTGAGACATGTGCTATACACCGTGATCTCACTCTGATGTACATAATTTCCGAGGTAGTTCAAAACAAAGACGAGAAAATTCCATTTACAAACCAAGATTTAATTACTTTATCCAATTAAAGACATGACTCCGACGAGAACTCACAGGCTAAGCCAGTACATGATCTTCTAATTCTTCGTGTGTAGTTCCCAATGATGAAGATTTACGTGTCGAGCAACTATTTAACACTAAGAGAGATCTACAAGAAATTGTACACGTGATTGCACTAAAATATAATTTTGAGTTCAAAGTGAAAAAATCAAACAAGTCTACCTACACAATTCATCGAAATGATCACAGACATGCCTAATCATGATTTATTGGTCGATAGATAATGTACAAGTTATGAGATCCATGAACTATTTACAAATTGTAGACATCATTAATGACATCCGTTGAAAGTATGGGTGGTTATGAGCTACCGAAGGCCTGAAAGGCTAAACAATGAGTGTTTGAGGATTTAATGGATTCGCCCAAGGACAGTTACGCTTAATTGGCCAAGTATTGTCATAACATGGGGAGAACTAATCCCGATTCGACATTCTTTATTGAGATTGATGACGAGAATCACTTCAAGTATTTTTTCATGGCTCTTAGACAAGCATTTGGAAGTTTTATAATTTGATGCGACCCCTAATTCTAATCAATGTACAATCCTAAAAGCTAGATTAGGCAAGTTGATTATTACTACATGTAAAGATGCTACATCCAAATTTACATTCCTACATTCAGCATAGTCGATAGTGAGAATGATCTAGCGATGCATTGGTTCTCACAAAGATGAGAGAAGTAATTGGGGACGTTGAGAACCCTGTCTTTGTAACTGACCAGGGGAATGCTATAATAAATGGTATCAGTTGAGTATTTCCCAAAGTACACCATGGTTATTGTATGTGCTATATACATGACAACCTGAAGACTAAGTATTAGGATACTGACATCATTGTATTGGTTAGGCACACTATGGTTATTGCTTACAGTTTCGAGGAATTTAATAAGTTCATGGTCGAAATAGATAATAAATCACATCCTGCATGGGAGAATTCAACGATGAAGTTGGGGGTGAACATTTGGCACAATCACTTTTTCAGGATGTCGATACATTATTATGACATTAAACACTACGGAGTTGTTCAATGCATTATTCAAGAATGATAGAAAATTACCAATTCTCGCAATGAACATATTTGTACCAAGCTGCAAGAATGGTTTTCAGAATAGATGTGTGGAATCACATATGTGCACAGGCGTATTAACCATGACCATGGAAAATAAAATTTTCAAAATTAAATATAATTTACTTATATAATTAAATATACGATTAATTTTTTTTAAAAAATCGCATTCAAAAAAATGCATAAAAAAAGTTGTCTATCTGGGCCCGTCAATCAATAGACAGCCTAACAATCTTTTTTTTTTTTACTTTGAATTATGTCCATTTTAGTCGTTGGCTTTTATCCCTTGTCAATCTTGAGTCGTTCTTGGAATAATTTTGATCCTTCATCTTTCAATTGTATCCAATTGAGTTAATAAAATCTTTGATCATCGTTTTATGGTCCGAATAAAATTGGAAAGTTGCAATTAGATTCCCAAACTTTGAGTTTCACTATTTTCGTCAATTTTCGCTTCTTTCTTTTTAGTCAATTTTTTGTTCATTTTTTTAATCTATCTTGATCTAACTTTCTTTAAATTTTGACTTGTAATGCACATATAGAATCATATTTATGTCATTAAATATGAAATTAATTATATTTACAATTACTTATACAATTAAATATATTGACAATTAAATTAAAACAAGAGTCATAATTAAATATACAATATTTACATTTAAAAAAAATAATATACAATGTACTACAAATGACAATTATATTCATACAAATCGAGCACTAACTTAATCCTTCAGTTATCCATGTAAGTTTGGTTGATCAAATCTTCACTACGTCTGATGTTCAAAAATTCGATGTACTTAATTGTGAACATTCCACAATCACCCATGTACGTAAATAATAATATGTTAATTCAATAACATATTACTAAAAGCTAAGTTTATAGATATAAAAAAAAAAAAAAACTTAGGTACGTCGTCCTCTTCCTCACAATGGCTAGTCTATCAAACACAGCAACGTTCGCTCCTCTATCCATCATGGAAATGATGATCGTCATCGGCTTTAGTATATACTCCAACTGGCCCTGCGTGAGACAAACATGATCGGAGTTGTACGCATACATCATCAAATCAACGAATACGATCTCAATTGTAAAGCAGTGTAAGTTCACTGTCATTGGAACGTACGGATACGTACAATCCATCCATGTCTTCCCCCATATCGGCTCAACTCTTCTCACATACTCGAGCATGTACTTAGGCAACACGTATCTGTTTGGGTCACACCGGAGCATAGTATGCTGAATGTGAATGGCATTTTTGAAACCACAGCTCATCATACTCAAGCATGTACTTAGGCAACACGTATCTATCTAGGTCGCATTAGAGCATAGTGTGCTGAATGTGAATGACATTTTTGAAACCACAGCTCAGGATAACTCGCCTAGGAACATCAAATGATTTTGAGTGTCTCCGAGCTCGATCGAACAAAAGTTTCATAGTCAGATCAACATGCTACAACAAAAAATGATATTTATTTAAAATTACAACCAATTATGAGACGGTATAAACAACAACGAAAATGCACTCACATCATCGACGAGCCATATTGCTTTCTTGGTCATATCCCCAAACCATTTCTTAGCGCCCGATATCATAGTCTCCATATCTTGTAGCTATCTCTTAAAAAAGAAAAAGAAAAAGTAGGAAATGCATAGATAAGTTAGTTTACTTCTAGTAAAGCTATAAAATATTTACCCTGGTCCAAGATTATTGAACAAGCTCTCGAACATTTCCTTCTTCACTAGGTCGACGTTGCTTAAAAGATTGAAGAATGTTTCATCCACGAATGTCCACCTCTTCACCTCGACCGTGAAGGGAAAAACAATGTACTATGATGGCAATCACGTCCTTTTACCCTCCACTTGGGCTGACACGTCAATAGCACGCCTCCTACCCTTCATTATCTCCATTGTCCCTTCGATACAACTGACATGTCGTCGCCTCCATGACATCCTCCATCATGTTGGGTGTCCTCTCATCCTCTTTAACATCCTCCATCAATGTTGTCTCAACTTCCATCACCACCATCACATTTTTCGTCACCCCGACAATCAAAATACCCTCCATCACCAACTCCATTACCCCCTTCATCATCGATACGACACTCCCTCCGTCATCGACGGCACATGGCCCATCTACGCATCGATGAACATCTCCGACAGCTACTCTAGTTCGTCATACCGTCAGTCATCGGCACCGACAGTCCCTCCATCTGCCCCTTCATCACCACCTCTGTCATACCCATCATCGTCTTCTCTAAACGTCTCTCCACCTATATGACGGACGGGAATAACACGCAACATAATCTCCTCCACCTTCGCATCCAAACATCCTACCTCATGTCGTAGGTTGCCTACATCGCCTTGTGGTGCTCCAGCCTCATTAAAAAGGTCTCCCACACTGCCTCGAAGTGTTCTTACCTCATGTCGTATGTCTCTTATTTCGCATCGCATTGCTTCTAACTCATGTTCTAGCGCTCTTACCACCTTTTAAATAACTCAGTTAGGTGCTACTCAGACGCTCAAACAAATCTTTTGGATAATATCGCTGCTATGGAGGCTCACGACTGGTACAAAAGATCCATGTGAAAAATGTCTGGGAGTGGAAGATCTCCTCGGTGAAGGTAATCTTCTCGATGGAGGAGATATCCAGATTGGAGGCGATCATCATTCAACATGATGGCATTCCTACATAAATAAGAAAATTGACAATAAATAATTTAATTAAAATATTACAACACAAAATATAATCAACAAATTTTATTAAATAAACATACCCTATCTCTATTCAGAATGAAATCAGGCAATGGATCATCTTGAGTAGGCGGAATAGATAGTTCAAGCATGTATGTTTGATCCTCCTCCTTCATCGACATCATCAACTCAATATGGGCTTCGAGTTTACATATTGACATTTCAACGAGTTAATGATCATATATTGAGCCGATAAATGGACATAAAATATAAATCGCAAATGTATAATACTCACATAAGGATCGTTGAGGATAGCTGACAAATATTTGGCATTGGGCTTATCATGTGCTCGCAAATGTTACATTCGATGAAGTTTATCTCCTTTCTAGTTTGTTACCTGCCACCCAAGGTGCGGATAGATTTGCCCATATCTGCAACACTTATATATATATATATATATATATACACACACACACACATACACACACACAACCTAAACCCTAAATTTAACATTTACCTGCAAGGCCAATGAAAAGTCATGTGCATCATATTTATGCTCGGCCTTCGACGACCTGGGCATCAGATGCACCATCCTAAAGGCATAAAGCGTATCAAAAAAATCTCAAACCCCATGGATTGCTGTTGAAGGCATCAATGTCATCAATAATGTCCAATGAAAAAAGTTCAATAGACGTCTTATAGTGTTGACACCTCAACACTCTCTCCAAGATAAACACCAATCCCAACTTCAATTTGTCCAACATGTGGGAACAGCTCTTGAATGCACCCTCCAAAATATTTATTCAATAGCCTTTTTATTTCCTGTAATATGTGGCCTCGCTGCTTTTCACTCACACAGTTTAACCTCATGATGAGGATAAACTCAAATATCGAGCATTGGACTATCTTTTCATCCCCTAATGAAAAATCAAGTGGATCACCGTCGACAGACTTAAGAAGCCAAAGTGACAATGCATCTACAATCTGGCTCGAAAATTACATTTGGCTCAATGGATATAGCTTCCATAGGCAAGAATGACGCAATATAGCTGCATGCTCATCATTGAGCCACTCTATAACCGTCCTGAAGCTCTCAAAGTTACAATTTGACGTAATTTAGCTAAGATGATCTATCAATCTAGTGTCGAAGGCGTACTCCATCTTGCAATAATTTCAAATGTTAAAAACTATGAAATAAAGCTTAATATCTAAAAATTCAACCAACCAAATTGTGTACTACTATACGCAAGAAATAAATTCATCTCATCGCATACTAAAAAAACAAAAAGTAAATTAAAGTAAAAATAAATAAATAGAAAAAAGAAAATTCAAGGAAAAAAAGAAAAATATAAAAAATTAACAAAAAATGAAAATTAAAGAAAAAGAAATTGAAATTGAAAATATACATAAAAAAGAATTTAAAGTAGAAGAAAATTAAATAGCAAAAATAAAAGTAAAGGAAATTATAAAAAGAACAAAAATAAAAATTAAAGAAAAAGAATTTGAAATTGAAAAAAAATAATAAAGAGTCTGGACCGTCTGATAAACAGACGGCCACGCGTATGGGCGAGGTTCGCCTCAAACATTCATCAAAATTTCGTTCAATTTCAAATATTCTTTCATTTCAACCATAAATTAACCTCAACGCATGTATTAAAAGCATAAATTACAAGATTTATTGAGATTGCAAGTAAAAATCAAAGAATGGGTCACCCAGCCATTGTCCCCTATTTGCTCGAGCCTTTGGATAGGAACCGAGAACGTGGTTTAAGACCATGTTTGGCTAAGGTTAAAAAAAAGTTGCAAATAAGAAAATTTTAGGATAATTAATTTATTTACAATCAAAAGTGAAATTAGGAATAACTTCATTTTTAGTTTTTGGACTTTACACAACTCGACATCCCAAACCTACGTAAATGTTAAAAATTTGACAACGGTGCCCAATCAAGTTGTAGTTAGAAAGTTTGAAAAGAAATCACGGTTAGATTAAAATATATTAATGAAGAGTATCGCGTAGGGAGCATGAGGATGTGAATATCACGAATAACCTTCTAGTTCATATTGATTCACTCGTCAATATCAGAAAGCTAGACATAAAAAACTCGCTAATTCCGCATGAAATTGAGATTTTTTACTCATAATTGAATATACCCAATTTTTCATTTCCTTAAATCTCCATTTTCAAAAGGTCCATTGGTCTTATTTATACAAAAATATAAAGATCTTAAATTGTCAAAATAATTGAATAATTTCTACATTTGAGTTGCATCATAATAGGTGGCATATATTTTCAAATACGGCTTAATTTGGTAGCATATTTACTAGAAAAATGAAAAACATGTTTTTGTATTTTTGAAGCTATTCAGCCCAACAAATTAGTGTGTCAACAGCTTCTCCTTGGCCTCATGGATGAGGTTTCATGGTCTTAATGTGTAATTTAACCTGGAGTCTCCTTATGGAGACCAATAATTTCTTTTTCTTTGCTTTTTGGTTCCTCGTTGCCACCATTGGGCTGCTAGGTTAAATTGTTCAATCATGATGCCCATCATTAAACTTGTGAGACAACGTGTTCTTCTTTAGGAGAAGTTCTTATACTTCGTTGTCCCAACTTCGTGATAAGTCTTCATAAACTCCTATGTTTCTTTTTCAATTCCATCAACATCGTAGGGTTGAGATGTTGGTAACTGGGGCTAATGGAGTGGCTACATTAAAAGTAAATTGAATTTTAGTGATATGTAAAAATAAAAGTTAGGTGACTCAATTGAAATTTTAATAAAAGTCCAGTGATCAAAATGAAATTTATCAAAAGTACTTAGCAGGTGTAACCACACCGCTACGTCCGACGCACCCAAAACTATTTCTACATAAATCTCTACTACCACTGCCGTCCCCTTTTTATATGGGTTTTAGGAGTAATTTTGATAGTAAAATACAACCAATACTTCCTCTGCTATCCATTCCCTATTACTTATATCATATCTATACCTCCCACTATACATTCAAAAGGCTAAATTTTTCGAAAAGTTTCAACACAAATTGAATAAAAAATAAAAAATAAATATTTACCAAACTATGTATGAAAGTAAGCAAGAAGTTACGATGATGGAAACTCCAACGAAGGTCGACGAAATTATGGGCTAGGGAGAGCATAATACAATTGCAGTAGTGCATGCAAAGTTCAAGGAACTAATGGGTGGTTTTCCAAGCAGTCGTTACATATGGAGCCGCCATCATCACCACCACCAGCGCTCCCTAGGGTGTCGCAATCGGAACCTTCACGGGAACTTTAACTTGTGACTCGACCTCTCTTTTTATGCCCAGAACTGAGGTTGTCAACTGTAACCCTGAAGCCCCATGTCTCTTAAACAAGCCCACGTATATTTCTTCAACTATTCTCTTTGACGTCGATAAATATTTATTTGTGTGTAATAGATATATGCTAATTGTATATATACATATTGGTTTGCTATGATTTTAACTATTTTGGTTAGCTCATGTATTTGAGTTTTGGGTTGTGGCCGTTTGTAGTTTAGAGTGTTGCATTTTTTATATCTCAAGTGTACGATTTTATAACAAGTGATATAGTGGATCTTTGAGTCCGGATTATCGTTTCCACAAGAACTAGACTTTAATGCTTAATTTACTATTTCGAACTACTATTTGATGAAAACAAACAAAGAACTATGAATTGTTGAGATTTTTTATCTAACTACTTCTAACAAATCGAAAGTATCAAAATTGTATAGAAATATCGAATTGATGTTTCAAATATGGAATAGATAGTAGGACACAATAATTTCATCTATTGATCACCTTTAAATCTTAATTCAAGGTTCAAAATCTAATGTAGTGTTCGATCAAATTTTTCTATTGTATTCAATTTACCTCTCTTGAGTTCTCATTAAGCCTATTTAACTAATTTAATCTCATATCTCTATGCAAATCAATTTTAGTTAAATGAAATATTAGTTCTAAGAATTCATCTAATGATCAGAATAATTAGTACAGATATCTCTACACATTATACTAAATTATCGAATTTTACTATGTGATCTAAATCTAAAACTCACCTTTTGATTCGTAAGAGATTCACAAAATCATTGAATTAGTGATAAATACATAAAGAAAATCAACACATATATGATAAAAGCATTCGAATATTAAAGAAAAGAAATAAAGGGTCTCAATTTGATTACATTGTTTGCCCTAATGAAAAACTTAGCTACTTATAATGTACCAAGAAAAACAATTAACAATATTGGAATATATCACCGGGTTTTGAATTGATGTGTGGAGAAGTGGATTAATCTTGAACCAAGTTCCTCTTCTTGCCTCCAATCTTGATTTCAAACCCCAGCTTTTAATTTGTTGTTTTTCTCCCTTTTGATTTTCTCTCTAATTCTCAAGTTGTTTCGTATGTCTCTGAATGTATGGAACCCTCAAAAGTGCCTTCCTTCTTGTCTTTATACTGCTTTCCCACGTTTGTGTTGAATGTAGAGCTTTTATGAGCTTTAAAATGGGCCAAAAAATGAGCCTTAGATGGTTTGAAGGCAGCGCCTCGACAATTGGAAGTGGCATCATGTCAAATTTAGGGTGGCGTGGCAGCGCCTAGTGTGTGGCGCCAATCTCTCCGGTGACGTCGGGGCGCCACATTTGATGCCTTCTGTTAGTTTTGGTGGCACCACCTTCTCAGGTATATGCCTATTTTTCTGTTCTTTTTGTGTAGGAAATTGACTCTTTTGCCCTTTTGTTCTTCCTCTCTCTTCGGTTTATGTCAATAGCCTGGTTTTCTCCACTTTTGCAATAATTTACATCACCTCACCAAACCTATAAAACAGCACTAATAAACACATTAAAAAGGTTCAATACTCATAAGATCTGGCCAATAATTAAGTTAAAATAGTATAAAACTCGTTAGTAAAACACACTCGTCATAGAGTATGGATGGGTTGTTGAGAAAAGTTGATGAAGAACAAGAAAAAGCAGCAACAAGAATTTTGCCAAAATGAAAGGTTTGGATACAATTATGAATTGCTGCCCTCAAAAGATATTTACCTCTACCGGAATAAGTGTTTGAAGGCTTCAATGTCAAATAGTTTGCAGGAGTAAACAAACCTTAATCCAAGTTAGAATCAAGCAAAACCAAACTTGGAAAGGAACTTTTAGAACAAATATATAAAACTTGATTTGATCATTTGATTCGGATATAAGTGTATCAATTTGATGTTTGTGATGTGTTTTCCAACACGAAAACTATCCCTATTTATAGAACATCAATCATCATGCACGGAAAGGTGCCAAAAACAAGCCAAATGGTGTAAAGTTCGATGAAAAGACACAAGAATTCAAAATCCCAACGGGAATATTTTTGTATTGGGCAGCCACCTAATGCAAAATCGGACACCTACCTAGTTCATTGAATTTTCCTCTGTAATTGCAACACAAGGCCGATTGACCACCCTGCCTTAAGTGGTAGCCCAGGCCATTTTTTGGCCTTCATCGCTTTTGTTCTCGTTTTTTTTTCACTTGTTTTCTTATGGTTAACCACTTCCATTACTTCCAAAATCACTCTTTATTATTAATTTGAACAATATACAATAGTCTCCCACTTGTTCAAATATAAAATGAGTACAAACTCAAGTTTAACGTCATTTATGCATAGAGTATGGACATTCTTCGATTTAAATCCAACCTTAGTATAAATCTCACAAAGTAATCATCGAATCCTAAGTAGCATGAAAGCTTTGAACATATTATTCCTTGTGATAATACCGATGAAATCACACAGACAAGTATCAAGTACTCCAAGTTCCACACAATATCATTAGCGCTCTTATGGCCATCGGCTTCTCCTAATCATAAGCTTTTAAGAGAGAAACTCCAAATTTCTATTGAAGCGGCACTATCTCGAAGTTTATATAGGTAAAGTTCTTACAGTATCTTTGTTACTTTTAGAGATACGTGATTCACTGATCTTAACTTTATAAAGAGTTATTGAAACTTAACCTTCTTATTTGTGACAACTAGCACTTATAACCTAGGATAGGGTTTAAAAGAATAATTAAGTGTTGGATTTATCCACTTATTGAATGACTTGTTACCCTTTTAACCCGAAGTATACTTGTTAGTATAGTCAGGTAGGGTTCGTCATTGGTAAATTTAATTACGAAGTTTTAACTACATCCTACTGGTTGTAATTCGCACTAATTCCCTTGTAAGTGGTTTAGTGAATAGATTTGCCAAATTATCATTTGACTTCACATAGGTGAGCGAAATTATTCCATCTATGATTAAACTCATATGTTTAGACTTACTATTATATACTTTATTGTATGCTCTAGCTAAAGTGTCTTAACTATCACACAAGATAGATATGGAAGAATTATTCATTTCTCCCAATGGTTTCATATATTAAATCCCTAAGCCATTTAGCTTCTTTTTCAGTTTTGACCAATGCCACAAATTTGGATTTCACAGTTTAGTGAGTAATACATGTTTGTTTCTTGGATTTCCAAGAGCCCGCACCTTTTCCAAGGGTAAATACCCAACCCAATGTTAATTTATTCTCACCAACATTAGATATCCAACTAGCATCGGCAAAAGCTTCTTGGATTGCCGAGAACTTAGAATATTGGAGACCTAGATCCTTGGTTTTCTTCAAATAACCAGAACCCTCCCAATAGCTTTTCAATGTTCTTCACTTGGATTGCTAGTAAACCAAGTTTACTAATTGTAAATACTATGTCAAGTCTTGTACATTGCACAAGATACATTAGACTCCTGATAACACTTGCATACTCAAGTTGTGCTATAGATTTTCCATCATTCTTTATAAGTTTCGAACTTGGATCAAATGGAGTGTTAGTCTCTTTAATGTTCAAGTGCTTGAACTTATTAATCACATTCTCAATATAATGTGATTGGCTTAACATATAACCACCACTAGTCTTGGTGACTTTGATAACTAGTATGGCATCAACTTGACTAAGATCTTTCATTTTGAATGTAGAAGATAGAAAGATTTGTTTCTTTTATACCTTGCATTTGATTGTTCACAATCAACATGTCATCCACGTATAAACAAATGATCAGAACATAATTGTAATACATTTTTGAATATAAACATTTATCAATACGATTATGTTTAAATTCAAATGACATTATTGCTAAGCCAAATTTTTCGTGCCATTTCTTTTGTGCTTGTTTTAATCCGTATAAGGATTTTATTAGTTTGCATACTTTATCCTCATTTTTCGGGTAGAACAAATCCTTTTGGTTGTTCCATATAGACCTCCTCATTGAGATCCCTATTTAAGAATATCGTTTTATCATCCATTTGATATATATATGCAAATCATAGATTGAATCTAAAGCAAATAAAATCCTAATTGATGTTATTCGTACAACTGGTGCATACGTGTTAAAGTAATCTACTACTTCTTTTTGTCGATACCTTTTGGCCACTAACCTAGCTTTAAAGGTATTAAGAGTGTTGTCCACATTATACTTCTTCCTAAATCATTTGCAGCCTATATGTTTTGATCCAAGTGGTAAATCGATTAATTTCCAAGTGTTTTTTGACATTATTGAATTAACTTCATCATTTACAACATCATTCCAAAAGGTGCTATCTCTAGTTGTAATTGCTTCTTGATAAGTTTTAGGATCGGTTTTCATTTGAAGAACATACAGAATAGTTCTTGTGACACTCTTCTCATTTTCCTCGACCAAGTAGAAGGAAATAAGTTGAGTGTCTAATTCATCCGGTCCTAGCACTTTATCTTTTTAAACTCTTTTACTTCTGCAAAGTTCACTTGTGTCAACTTGTGATCTTGCAGAACTAAGAATCTCCACTTGAGGTTCTCTTAGAGAATTATTATCTGAGGATGGCATATTCTCAAAGAACACTACTTCACAGGATTCAATTATAACATTGGTTTCCAAGTTTAATAAACAATATGTCTTGCTATTTTGGGCATATCCTACAAAAGAGGATTTGATCCCTCTAGGACTCAACTTAGTCCTTTTAGGATTTGTGTTTTCACTATGTGCAAGACACCCCCACACTATGAAATAACCAATGTTCGGTTTTCTCCTTTCCACAATTCATATGGAAAGACCTTAAATCTTTTAGAAGGAATCCTATTAACCACGTGACGCGCCCTTAAAAAATTTTACCCCATAAGTTAGAGGGCAACTTAGCATTTAATAACATATCATTTATCATTTCAACTGGTGTCATATTCTTTCTTTTAGCCAAACCATTTTGTTCCGAGGAGGGAGGGGGTGCACTACATTGATGTCTTATATCATATTGTTCATAAAAAATATTAAATTCACTTGAGAAACATTCATTTTCTCTCTCACTTCTAAGATTTTAATCTTTCTATTTAATTGATTTTTTACTTCGACTTTATATATTTTAAATATGTTAAAGGCTTCATCCTTATGTTTCATCAAGTAGATATAGGAAAATCTGGAATGATCATCTATGAATGTTATGAAGTATGTATTACCCCATCTAATTAACATTCCATTTAATTCACATATATCGGAATAAATTAAGTCTAGCAAATTAGATTTCATTTCAACACTATGAAAATGTTTTCTTAATCATTTTAGACTGTACACATTATTCACATTTATTATGTTTTATGCTTTCACATGAAATCATCTCTATTTTAATCATTCTTTTTAAAGTAGAAAAGCTAACATGACATAGTCTATCATTCCATAATGAAATAGACACAACAACATAATTTAAATTTGTAATTTTATTGGTATTATTGTCAATAGTACAAAAGATTGACCATTCTATTACTATAATAGCATTTTCCAACAAATACATCATTCTGGGAAAGTATAAGTTGTTCGACTCATATGTGGACTTAATTTCCAGTTTTCCCAACAAATCACTACTTACCAGATTTCTATTCATATTCGGTACATGCAATACATTTATTAGTGTGAT
Source organism: Fraxinus platypoda (assembly GCA_903798405.1). NCBI lineage: Eukaryota > Viridiplantae > Streptophyta > Magnoliopsida > Lamiales > Oleaceae > Fraxinus > Fraxinus platypoda. The sequence goes on along the minus strand of CAIGRT010104758.1, from coordinate 3,031 downwards.
CTTCTTGTCGAACATGAATTGTAAGTCTATGCTTCCTTTGCCAACAAACTTTGATTGAACTTCATTCCCCATTTGAATGTGTTTATTTTGAAAAGGGATCTATCATAGCACACATGTATGGTGGAACAAGTATCATACCACCATCCTTGAACCTTTCCTTTGACTGAATTCACAATGCTCACGGTAGTAATGATGTTGTTAACATGGTTCACTTTGCCTTCTTGCATTAGTTGTTTGCCATGTCTACAATCCTGAGCATAATGCCCTAGTTCGCCATACACATAACAAGAAACTTTGAATTTCTTCTTGGTTGATCCATGATATGAGCTTTGGAAGTACCCTCATGAGAATTTTCATTTCCATCTCGTGCCATTAACTCTTCCTCTATGCGAAGATGCTTTTGAATCTCTTTGGAAGAATAATCTTGGGAACTGTGAAGAATTTTCTGCTATAACTCTTCCATGAAGATGGCAATTTCGCAATGATTGTATCAACTTGAAAGGTTTCGGGAAGATCACTCTTCACAGCCTTCATTTTATTGACTATAACTTGCGACTCATGCACCTATCCTAATAATGGAAAGTTATCCAAAAATTTAAAATCAAAATATTTAGAAATCAAAAAATTTTTGGTACCTTCCTCCTCGACCTTGTATTTGGTTTCCAACGATTCCCATATCTCCTTTGCTGATGTGTTATTTGTGTAGAGATCATAGAGGCGATCGGAGAAAGCGTTCAGAATGTGTCATATACATATCAATTCATCTTCTTCTCTCTTCTTCCTTTTTGTCCTTGTTTCATCAGTGCCATTTGGGGTTGGTTCCGGCAATGGCGCCAAGTCCAAACCCAAGATATAAAAGATCTTTAAGATTGTAAATAGAAACTTCAACTTGTCCTTCCATCTTGTAAAGTTCAACTCGTCGAATCTGTCAAGCCCCACAAGGTCTTGATTCATCATCTTTATCGTAGCCATAAATGTGTCATTCTCTATGTTGAAAATATCATTTGAGATTGTTGAGAAAAATTGATGAAGAACAAGAAAAATCAGCAATAAGAATTTCGTCAAAATGGAAGGTTTGAACATGATTATGAATCGCTGCTCTCAAACAATATTTGCCACCACTAGGATAAGTGCTTGAAAGCTTCGATAAAAAATAGTTTGTAGGAGTAAACAAACATTAATCCAAGTTAGAATCAAGCAAAACAAAACTTGGAAATGAACTTCTAGATCAAATCTATAAAACTTGATTTAATCTTTTGATTTGGATATAGGTGTATCAATTTGATATTTGTGATATGTTTTCCAACATGAAAACTATCTCTATTTAATATCAACCATCATGCACGGAAAGGTGCCAAAAACAAGCCAAAAAGCTGTAAAGTTCGATGAAAAGATACTAGAATTCAAAATCTCAATGGATATATTTTTGTACTGGGTGACTGCCCAGTACAAAACCGGGCGCATGTCTAGTTCATCAAATTTGCCCCTATAATTGCAACACAAGGCCGAGCATCCGCTTGCCTTAAGACTGGGTGGTTGCCCATGCCGTTTTTCGACCTTTACTGTTTTTGTTCTCATTTTGTTTTCGCTTGTTTTTCTCACAGTTGACCACTTTCATTACTTTCAAAATCACTCCTCATTGTTAATTTGAGTAATATCCAACATTGGTAGCGGTGGTCAGTTGTGGCCTGGTGAGTTTTGGTTTGGTCAGGGTGTAGTTCAACCAACCCTCAAATCTTGGGTGCCCTATGTAACATTTAAAAATGGTGTCCCTTTCATTTAATTAAAAAAAATATTTTAAAAAATAAAATATATTCCAATAATATTATTTCGTTGCGAAAATATGATATTTAAATATTTGTTTATATTTACATGTCATGAATAATACAAGTAAAGTTCAAAAGCATTTTTCGAACTTCGTCAAAATTCATATGTTATCAACAATCTTTATGAAATTCCATATGAGCAAATCTTGGAATCAGAAACAGCAAATACCATATGTAAATCTTGAAATGCAACAAATCATGTAAAAATATATTCTCGTATTTTTAGAAGCAAACTCACTAATTAAACTTTCGTAATTAATATGTTCTAGCAAATGTTGTTGAATAGATATCAAAGCTAACCCTATAATTTATTTTATTATTTTTAAAAGCAATGAATGAGCCTATTCACTTCTGCAATAGCAACGTCAATAAGCATATTTTTAGATTGCAAGGGTTTCTAATCAAGTTAACAATATACGATGTCTCATACTATATAATTATAGCTACTAAAAACTCAAAATTTCCAATATAAAGGGTTGCTAAAGCATTAGCCCGACAATTTACATCATTGTCATTTTCAATTTCAGCAACTTCAAGTAAAACTTCTCTTAATTTTGGAGCTTGGAACAAAAATACAAAATTTAGGTGAAAACCTAAAACGGGGAAAAAATCAAGGCAGGGGAGGATAAATTCATTATATCAAAGATGAATACAAGAGGTGCGGCTACTCCAAATGATATAATAAGATGATTCAATGAAACCCTAATATAAAATCAAATGTATAATACAACAGGTTCCTACCTCTCGATCGACCTGATCCCTTCGCTTCCACCACACACCCCCATTTGTTTTTCATAATTTTAGTTTCGCCATATATGTCGCAACGCAAGCTTTTCGAGCCTCGTCAAACTGAATTTGGGTCACCGTATTTTAACAATAGTTAAACACAACATATTGAAATTAGCTACAAAGGAACCTAAACGATGTGAATCCTTTCCCTTGGTCTAATAAAACCATTTCTTGGTATCATACACAATTAAGAATAAGAAATACAATAATGTTAAATAAGGACATTATTTATCTATTTTTTTTATCTATCTTTTCATATATTGTGTTCCCTTTAGTTTAACTTAATAATAACAATTTAATTAAAATTAATAAAATATTTTAAATATATAATTACAGACACACACAAAACTATAACAAATTTTTTTTGGTGCCCATACAATGCTGAGGCCCTATACGACCAGAGACGGAGATAGGGA
>CAIGRT010104735.1:0-15589 GCA_903798405.1 Fraxinus platypoda | reverse complement strand
AAGCTTAAGTTCGGGGTGTCACAAAAGCTACCATTCGATGTATCCTGCCAAACAATACAATTCGGAGCATCTGCAAATAAAGGTATAGCTCCTATTTGTACCGCCATAAGAGGAGTGAGAATCTGTAAGAAACGTCTTATATCCCACCCAGTATCATAAAACAAATCCTACACCCTCATAGATGTGTGGTGCCGGTGTGGGAATAGGGATGCCAACATGGTCTCACCCATCCAACAATCATACCGAAAGAATATTTGACATGTTCCAAGGTGCCATGCAATGTGTGACTATGTCCGGGGCCCAACTAATTTCTACCTCTTCCAAGTAGGAGAAGTTGAGTAGGGAACTGCTGCAAGTGAAGGATGTGTCCCCATACAATACTTGCCCAGTAAAAACTGGGCCCAAAGTTATCTCTGAAAATGGAACAACCACCAGAGCTTCATAGAGAAGGTGTCCACCACATCCTGTAATCTCCCGAAGTCTAGACCACCCTCATCAGTAGGAATGCAATTTTCCTTCCAGCTCCGCCTTGGAGTTCCACAGGAAACGTGCAAAGATGCTCTCAAGTTTTTAATATAAAATTTTAAATTTAAATTGAGTTAGAGTATAATTTTCATGTAAATGTATTTTAAACGCTTAATACATAAAAGTAATTTAACCATCTGAAAATATAATATTCATATAATGATAAATTCATAGTATTACAAGGAACAAAATGCAATTTTTAAAATTACAAATTGAGGCTTCACGTGCCGAAAAAATGGAATATGCTTTAAAAAAATAGGCGACGCGTGAGCTACACCTCTCGCATTACATGCATAGTTCCACCCAAACTTTTGTTCTGGTCTTCAATTTTTTTAGTTTTGAGTTTAATGGTGTGGTTAGATTTTACGAATTACAACACAATAGATAGAGAGCGATGAGCACTAGTTACTATTCATCATCTTCTTCAATTTTGCATAATTTAAAAAAAAAAAAAAAAAGAAATTCGACCTGAACTTTAAAGACTTATAACGTTTTAATTTTAAATACAAATTGAGAGTCCTTTATATTGTTAAAGAGCTCATGGAATGACCTTTTTAATTATACTAATTTTACTACACGAAAATTAGCAAATCGAATTCTCTAATATTTTAAAATTTCTGCAGATTCTACAGGGTTTTCAATTTTCTCCCAAATACAAAAAGGGAAATAAAACGACATTTTACATATATTCACAACATATGGAGTATATAATTCCAAAATTTCGTTAATTGTGGATATGTATATCAAAAGATACTATTAAAGATCACATAAAGTTGCATACTTGAAGATAAAAGATTCACAACACAATTTAATCATGTAAAGGCAAACATAGACGTGAAACACTACAAAGAATTTAACCTTATAGCTCTGATACCAATGAAAGAATTTTCAACATGTTTTGGAACATAAATTTTGGTTCAAGGATTCTTACTTGAAAATGATGAATTTCCAATATCTTCATAGTAAAATGACCTTAATTTTCCATATTTCAAAATTTGCATTTTGCTGCAGTCCTATAATAATAATCTCGATCACGTTGGAAGGAGATCATTATTCACTACCTAAATGTAAAGTTTTGTGAGTTTTCTAGTCAAAATCATTGTTCTTGGCCCTTTTCGTTTTTGCTATATTTTCACATACAAATTTCACAACTTCGAGTTGTCTTTTCTCTCCCCTTTTTGCATGACATGTTGATGGAAGTTAAAGGGCCTAAATTCAAGTTCAAATCACTCAATCCTATTGATTTAATATCTTGCAGGCCACGACCCCCTTTTTTTAACACTACCTATTTCAGTATTTTGTTACAAGAGAATGACATGGTTGCACAATCATGGAATTGCCACAATTTTAACACGTTGTCATTATTACTATTATATTATGATATTATTTTGAATATGATATTTTAACACTAATATAGGTGATTTTAATGTAACATTAAATCAGATGTAGAATCAAATGACATTTCATTGAGTCTATCACGTATGTCCGCCTAAACTGGTGTTCTAATAGTACTGGTGTTACATGATATTATTCTAGTATTTTAGTAGTTAGAATATTCTCCTTTCCTTTGGCTTATGATATTCTATGTGAAAAATGCTGCAAGTATAGGGAATAACTTACAGATTTTTAACAGGAATTTGAATGGTAGCATCATGTCCGTCTGTGTGTTGTTTTCCCTCTTCCCATTTTGAATATATTCCCTCCATTTCAAATTTCTGTACCCATTCTGTATAATTTTCCTGTACTTATAGCAAGATTCATTCTATGTATACTCTTCTACCGTAGCAAAACAAGATTTTCATGATTGGTTTTCACCACTCAAAAAAAACTGGACGCTGAGCTTTCCTTTTACATCATATAAAATATTGTCATTTTATTTCTTAATATGTGAATCGTTTCAAAGTATAAATTTATTTCATTTTAATAAATGTTTTAAATTAATAAATATAAATAAGAAAAACATTAAAGTCAAACATTTTGGATATCTATAATTATCCACAATATTTACATTTTTCCCTATTTATTTCGTTTCCTATTTAATTTGCATTTAAAGTTACTATCTATTCGTACTCATCTCTTTCTTCTATCTACGTCTCGAAATCTCAAAGGAGTTGTTATGGCTGCTTCATGTTGTTGTCTTTAATTTGCACCTAATAAAAATATTGATTCGATATATTAAATGTCACAGGGTCAAGTTTCCCGTCAACTAGTAACAAGTAGGCTCCTTTGTAGATTTGTATAACACAAAAATTTTACAAATGGATTTTTTTCTTCTCTTTCTAAGGAATTAATGGCTGTTGAAATCCAACAAAAGAGAGTTAATGTGTTTTGAATGGTTTCACTAATTTCAACATCCGTATTTATTTTGGATTCTTGCTTAGCCTATGTTTGTCTACCATTATTCCAAAAAAATGTTTGCTACAGTAAGATTTTTCACCACACATTCACTCAATAAATTATTCTACACACAAACCAATAAAATTACTTTAAATTTCAACCACACATTCTCCAAAAAATACTATTCATTACTCTATTTTTTTCTCAATAATGGAAGACAAACACACCCTTAATAGAAATAAATAGGAATAGAGAGTGCTTATGAATTAAATCGTAATAAATGTTGAGATATATTCTAATCGGCGACTTTCTTTGGAAGGAAATTTATTATAACTTGTTCGATTACATTTAAAAATAAGTAAAAGAGTTATTTTTGACAAATTTTTAATGTTTTAGAGCATCTTCAAGAGACTCTTTAAACATGAGATTCTCTCTATTTTAAAGAGTCAACATTTAAATGATTGATCATTCTACTACATGAGAAATGACGTTAACAAAACTATTAGCTCGACAAAAAGCTCCAAATTCAAGCTCAAGAAAATAAGTTCGTAAAACCCATTTCTTTTTTTTTTTCTCACAACATATTAACAAGCTAATTATTCTCTATTAATTACTTTGTCATTATGTTCCGAGCATGTCTACTTTTTTTCTCATCAAGTATAATATGTGAACTATTCTCGTGTAAATTACTTCTTCACCCGTAAGGAAACACCACAAAAACACATGTATGTGGATGAAATGTGAAGAGTAGATTTGATATTTTAATAATAACTCAAAGTCTTATTTGACCAAAACTAGTACAAGGTCTATTTTCATCCAATCTCTTCAAATTTGGGCCGTACCAAAAATTTCGCCAATTCAAACTCAAAGTCACCCCCAAAAGCTCCCTTTTAAAACCCGCCCGATCACTTTCTCTCTGGTCTACGCCTCTTCCATCGACCTGTATGTATCTGTAAATTCCTCTCTCTAACACCCATGGATCAAGTTAGCGCACAGCAGCAGCTTCCCCTCGATGCAGACGGCATTTGCATGGTGTGCAAACAGAAGCCGCTGGAGGAGGTGACTCTCACTTGTGTCACGTGCGCCACCCCCTGGCACGTGACCTGTCTCTTGGTGGTGCCGGATAACATGGCATCGGCGGCGAACTTTGAATGTCCGGACTGTTCTGGCGCCGGAATTATATCCGGAGCTCCGGCGGCGGGGGGGAAGGGGGAACTGGTGGCGAGGATTCGGGAGATAGAGGCGGATGATTCACTTTCGGAAAAGGATAAGGCGAGGAAAAGGCAGGAGCTGTTGAGTGGAAAGGCGGACGAGAGTGGAAGTAAAGGAAAAGAAAAAGTGAGTGAGGATTCAATGAGTGATGTGTTGGCGGTGCTTGGTGAGAGCTGCAAGTGTTCCTTTTGCATGCAGCTTCCAGAAAGGCCTGTTACGGTATAAATTAACAAACCCAATCTCTGTATTTTGTGTTTTTCTTTTTGTAATTTATATTTGTTTTTGTGTATGTGAATTTGAAATGCGGTTCAAATATATCATGTGCATTCAATTCCATCTCATGAATTGATTCGCTGGTTCTATTTTATACATGTACGAAGTTGATTTGTGCATATTTAATTCTGTTTACTAAATTCTTTTATTTTTAAATTTTTTTTGGTGTTTTGCAGAAAAAAAGTTTCAGGTTTTGATTTTTATTTTTGTTGTTGTTTAGAGGTCGAGGATTAATCGATATATTTTTCTTCATTCTCGTTTAATTAGTAATTCTTTAACCCTTGTTTGAGGAAACAACTGTCTGATTAATATTTATTTGTTATTACATATAAATACAAACATGTGTGTTTAATGTAACGGTGTTTTGTTTTTTTTTTTTTCGAAAAAAAAAAATAATGAAGTTCGGGTCTTGATTTTGACTTTTTGTAGTTGTTTTTGTTCACACTTTAGGCAATGAATGCAGTAATTAGTTTTCCACAAGTGGAGCTTTTTTTTTTTGCTTTACAGATTTGTTCACCTATTTCCATTTTCTGAGGGATTGTTTGAAAGGCATCCACATTCTTATTTTTGGTTATAAAAATGTCTTTTCGTTTTTTGGGTTAAGTGGCCTTTAGGTGTAATTTTGATTTATGAAGAGGTCGAGTATTGAACACAACGTGCTATTTTACTTGCTTCTCTTTTAATTTGAAATTCTCCAACCCATGTTTGAGAAATTAATTGTTGAAGATTTTTGCTCTTGTATGATTATTGTTTTAGTATATACTGATACTTGTATTATGCAAACTGGATTCACTCTACTCCCATTTGGAATAAGTAACAGGGAAAATTTATAAAGAGGTGTTCCTAAGATAAAAATTTGCTCTTACTTTTTGTATTGAGAATATTAACAAGTTTTTCTTCCATTTAGTATTTCACGTATCATACAGAGTGCGCTTCAATTTTTTTGTTTTTTTTTATTTTCACACACAAGCAATATACTTAAGATGTATTGTGTTACTCAAATGTTAGTTCACAAGTTTTAAAGCTGTTCATTTTTGTTTATGTATCTTGTCATTGATCTTGCTTTTATAGGTCTTTGATACATCTGATTCATCTGATGGGCAATTCCTTGATTATTTTTCTTCCAATTTATATGTTCTTTCCAATAAAACATGGATCATTTCTCTCTTCAACCAAACAAGAAGATTTTTTTTTTCCTGCCTCACTGGGTAATGTGATATGGAAAGTAAAGTTTTTGCTCATATATCTCAATTTAAGAAATTATCTTCTGTTTTTGACTAGTATGAGCTATCAAATTTCTGCAATTCTGACCAATTCGGCTGTACCAAGTTTGTGAGTGATGAATGAGAGAACTTTCTGTAATATATTACGTAGGTTATCTTTGCATGGATTGTTAATGAATGTACTTATGTTTTGTCAATTTTGGAACCGAACAAAGTATGTCGTTGCGGAAAGAAGAAACTGCAATTCAACGGCTTATCCATGCCCAAAAGAGATAACTGTCTGTAATCTATATGTTGTCTTTGCATGAATAGTTAATAAATGTACTTGTTTATTTTATTTTATTTTTTTCAACTGAATCCCGACAAAGTATGTCTTTATTGGAAAGAGGAAAATACAAGTTGAATGTCTTCTCTGTGATAAATAGATAGAAGTATTTATTTCTAGGCCAAAAATAGGCATTCACCATGTTGTCTATGCCCCTCTATCTCTATCTCTACCAGTGTTTAAGAAAACATGCCTTGTTCATTTGATGTAGTAATTCTTCTAAATGGAAAATATATATTGTCCGAGTTAAATTACACTTGTTTACTTTAGCAAATCATGTAGATTAAATCAACTCAAACGAAAATCTTATCCATACTTGGTAGGTAGCTTAAACAACTCATTTCTTGCCATTACATTTTCTTCCTGTTTGAATATTTCAGACACCATGCGGACACAATTTTTGCTTAAAATGCTTTGAAAAGTGGATTAAGCAAGGGAAGAATACTTGTGCCAAGTGTCGTAGTAGTATTCCCCGCAAAATGGCAATTCAACCACGCATCAATTCCATACTCGTCTTTGGCATCCGAATGGCTAAAATGTCTAAATCATTATCCTCCAGGGGCCCTCAAAATGTTTATCGTTCTTTGCATATCCAAGATCGGCCTGATAAGGCGTTTACTACAGAAAGAGCACAGAAAGCTGGAATGGCCAATGCTGCGAGTGGAAGGATCTTTGTTACTGTCCCTAAAGACCATTTTGGACCCATTACAGCAGAAAACGATCCGGAAAGGAATCAGGGGGTATTGGTTGGAGAGAGTTGGGCTATGCGCATGGACTGCAGGCAGTGGGGTGTGCACTATCCCCCCGTTGCTGGGATTGGTGGAAAGGCAAGTTATGGTTCTCAGTCAGTTGTAATTTCAGGGGGTTACGAGGATGACGAAGACCATGGTGAATGGTTTATCTACACTGGAAGGTCTGTTCATTATAACTTGTAACGTGAGCTTTTGGTGTTTTATTTTCTCTACTGTTCTATATTTTTGAGTTTCTTTTGTTAGTTGATCTAAAGTCTCAACATGATAGCTTATTGTTTTGGTTGTTATTGCTATTTATTTTTCTATGGTTTAATATGAACTATTAGATTGAGTTATCCATCCTAATATCCAAGCAAAGAGGTGATTCAGGTATCCAATTATTGTTACTTAATTATGGTCTCATTTGATTAACTAATAAAAAGCCAATTTACTCATTTCACTTGTAAATAGTAGTGCATTTTTGGAATGTACATTTGAGTGAAGAATACTTACAAATTATAATATGTGTTTACATCCCTGGTAAAGTAAATACTTACAAGTAGATACACAATTTCGAACAACCTAAGAAGTTAATTTTTTAAAAAAAATGTTATGAATCTAAAAGAATTACAAAATAATAAATTTAGCAGTTAATAATTAATCAATTTACTAATTTATCATTTAAATATTTGAAATGATTCACTCATATTTCATAATTTTTAGTTATTATAATAGAAGAAATATTCTCGCTTAATCCCTAAAGCTATAGAGTAAAAGATGCCGGGTTGCAGGGAGGAAGAATATTACAGTGTCAATTTATAAGAATGAATGAGATATTAAGATTGTACAAGTTACATAGATTATCAAGCTCACCAGCTGTACAATGAAATTGTGGAAGAGGGAGATTGAACACAAATTAAAGTGTAATCAAAGATGTGGACATTCCATGACTTTATTAAGGGCAAGCATTCCTATATGCATGACAGAGCGGTCACGGTCAAGAGGATGAGATTTATTGTAGCACTAGAGATTTGTCTATCACTATAGATTTACATCAAGTTTCACATAAAGTCTTTATCTTTCTGCCTTTGTCATGGATACGCTAGTGAGACACATTGAAGATGAAGTTTCAAGGTGTATTTCATTAATTAATCATATATTTTTTGTTGATGAGACTTGAATGAGGTTAAATCATAAGTTAGAATTTTGGAGTACTATGGATTCTAGCCTCCTAATTTCCATTACGTTCATCTGACTAGTATTTTGTCCTCTCACAACCTTAACACTTTATTTTAAAACATGGCTATTTTGGAACTTATCTATTATCCCTATAGTTATTTCCAAATCAATTTAAACCTTTGTAGCACATTTCCATTTTTATCAACTTGCTCTATCATATGCATTACATCTTTTCAAATTTAATTATCAAGTCTTTTTCTAAAACAATTGCTTATTTGGGACAATACAATCCTCTGTAGTTACTTTGCGATGATTCTTATTCCTCCACGGCAATGATTATCTTAGTGACAAATTTTTAAACTTAATATAGTTTAGTATTTAAAAAAAAAAAAAANTAGTGACAAATTTTTAAACTTAATATAGTTTAGTATAAAAAAAAAAAAAAAAAAAAAATATATATATATATATATATATATATACGACCTTTTTGAAATCACGTTTTTAATATTCTAATATATTATAATATAAGAGTCGCAATATGGATAGTGATTTCTTTCAACAGGGAGGATATTCATTTGGTTAAACTTATTTGAAAAGTTGATTATTTTGATATAAACTTTCTGTTTAACATCAAGTAAATTTTTTTAATACTTGTAAGCAAAGAAAAAGGTAATGTATAGGCTAAGGGAAATATGTCAAAATTAAGTTGATATATGCAAGTTTGGTGTATTTATGAGAATCCAAAGCTTGTACTGTATCCTGACCTTTAGGTAAGACTCAAAATGAAAATTTAAAGCCATAATTGCTCCTTATTTTTTAAAAAAATTTCTGTATTAATTTCTTCTCTTTTAATGTTTTGTCAAAAATCGTAAGACGTTTCTTGAGGATTGATCATTGAATTTTTCTTGACCTGTGTTGCTCCGCTGCTATCTTTCTTAGACACATCATACTACTCAAAAAATTTCATAGTTCCACCACAGCTTTTGCCCCGTTCACTTTACTGATTGATCAACATACTTCCATTGTGATTTTTCTCTTGTTTCTCTGTTGTCTTCGATTATCTCGGTACTCTTGAGTGCAGATAAATTTGTTTTTATATTCTTCTGATATTTATAATGTTTTCTTTTGAGTATGATAGTGGTGGAAGAGATCTGAGTGGGAATAGACGAACTAACAAGGCACAATCATTCGATCAGGAATTTAAGGAAGGAAATCAGGCTTTGCGAGTCAGCTGCTATAAAGGCTATCCGGTTCGCGTAGTTAGGTAATAATAAGTTAATGCTTACTTTACTACATGAATAATAGTTGTTCATCATTACCTCATGATTATTTATTATGCTATTTAGCACTATTGGTACTAAGTACCTGCCTAGATGGCATGCTAGTGCCATGCACCTTAAAAATAGGGAAATAAGTCACATTTAAGATGTGTTATCACTTGCAGCCACCTAGATTCAGTGGTGCTAGATAGCATTATTTCATTAACAAACACCAAATAAATAGCTTCCATTAATATCCTTTTCTTGGGCATCCATTATAGTCGATCAATGTCCTTCTTAGATGTAAATTTATACGTTGCTAAGACTTGACAAAACAAACAATAATTGCAGCCACCTAGATTTAGTGGTGCTAGATAGCATTATTCCATTAGCAAACACCAAATAAATAGCTTCCATTAATATCCTTTTCTTGGGCATCCATTATAGTCGATCAACCTCCTTCTTAGATGTAAATTTATATGCTGCTAAGACTTGACAAAACAAACAATAATGAGAGCTTGAATTTTTAAGAATTCTTTATATATACCCAAATTCTTTTTCCTTTTTTTTTTTTGGTCATATACATAATCTTTTAATTATCCGAAGAAAAAATGTATATGTTATTCAAGATATGATTTCTAGAGAGAATTTGTATACAATGTCTGTCATTCAACTTCTTGAACTCTATAGTTTCCTAAGTTAATAAATTATTATTTCCAAAGTTAATGGACATAAACCTTTGGAAATTAATGCCCATTTTCAATGGAAGTGAACCATGCTTACAATTCTCTGAGAATGCTACCACATGAAGGCTTGGCCAAGAGTGTCTTGCCTTCACAAAACAAAGCTTTGCCTGTTAGATCCGACATTTTATGAGACGAATTCTCCTTTCCAGCTATCTATATGAAATATGCCATGTGTAGTAATCCAACAAATTTGCAGTACATGGTGCATAAAAATGTATATCTACGATTCTCTTCTTGTAGTGAGGGCGAATTTGCTAGATCGAGCATTAACTTTAAGCATTTTTTCCACATACTAAAACGTGCTTCCAAAATAATTCCTTGCCAATAATGGGGAATTGTGTATCCTAGATCTATCAATGACTTTAAGGTTCAGAACATAATCTTCGGATATCGCTCAACTCAACTAAACAAAGCCCTCTCCGTCATTTATCTGGGTGGCTGCATGATTTCTTTCCTTTGGTGATGGAGTGAAGGCTATCTTTGAATTCAAGCTACTAAGCTTAAAGCCTTTTTAATCACTTAGATCCGCATGATTTTAAGTGTGCCTCTTTCTCTAGTATTACTGTTAATACTGACTATCAATTTTGCGTGTCAGTGTGCGCCTATGGGCTTCCATTAAATATGCTAAAACCATCTCTATTGACACACACTTTATTAATTTGCAAATATGTTCATTTCTCATTCTATCTCATCTTGTTTTACCACAAACCCATCTCGGCATTATCACCATAGTGATACTCATTCAGTCCCATACAGGATCACTGGTATTGTGGTAGTCCTATAGAATTTTTGATGTAGTCATATAGGAATTTGTGATCACACAAAACCCTAGAGGATCTCCTCCACTTCAACTAACCGGCTTTGATGCTTTGATTAGCATCAAGTCTATTACCCCTTTTCCTATAAACAATTGAGCCTGAGTATAGAATGCACTTCGTTCTGGGTATCTCTAGATTCAAGCTTATAATGTCTCTAGTCTAAATTGATTTAGAGTTATAGTCCATAAAATGGTTCTTACTCCAATTTTGAATCCTTCTTTTTTTTTTTTTTCTCTTTCTTTCATTTTTTTTTTTTTTCAGTTGAAGACATCTATTATAGAAATTATAGGTACCATACAACATAGCAAACTACAATTTGGACTACAAAAATCTTTCGACTTGTTTATCTAGTAGTCATTTTTTATGACGTAAGGACACTCCTACTAGAGTTGGTTGTGCATGTCCAAAACGTGTCGTGTCGGATCTTGACACTATTCGAACACTCTTAAGACATTTGTCTGACATAACAAGTGGTGTGCTTATATCTTTATATTTTTTAAACTTCTCTAAGGGATACTTTAGGGACACCTCGGGCACATATCTAACATGCCATGTGGTGTGTCCTATATTTTAACATTTGTCTAAAAAAGTCAAAATAATGCGACAAAAGTTCTACAAACTTAATATCGAATTATTTTTACCTACTATATACATCTTTTACTATAGTGATATCTAGTTTAACTCAAAGTTATTTTAAAATAAAAAATAGCATTCATCTAATTTAAAAGATTTCACTATCAAGATCAAAACTAAAATAATGTTGATTTAAATATATATAAAATATAAAAATAAAGATATAATATAAGTATAGTTTTAAAGAATTTAAATTGACATGTACTTGACATGTTGATATCCTACTCTTTGGCACAATCACGTGTCAGCGTGTTTGTGCTTCTTAGGTCATATTAGTTAATTATAATATCAAGTGTTCATGTTTTTGGTATTAGTGCACTCAAGTCCTGATGTTAAAAGGGACAAGATCGCAACTTCCTATGTAGATTAATTGATATGCGACCTATTGTTCTGGCAGACATAATGCGGTTTGCTCAGTCACAAAAACATCTGAAAGGATATTATTATTACAATTACTCCTTTAAATTCTTGTGTTCCTTTTGAGGCTTGTTTTATGTACCATTTCTTATTAATTAGCTTCTCGACCATTCACTTATTATTGTGATAACTGGCAGCATCTTAATCTGGTTTAATATAGTAAGCAATTCCAGTTAGATGTGCTTATATGTCTTTAAGTTTCTGATTTGGAATTATAACTAAGAATATATCTTTTGAACTGGAACAAATGTAGATTCAAATCTATATCTCGAAATATGGATAGGATGATCATCTTGTATCCACCAATATCTTGAGTGCTCTGCCATTGAAGCTTTTTAAGTGTGTTATTTTGACTCCCATGTTTACTTGCAGT
The DNA here is from genome assembly GCA_903798405.1 of Fraxinus platypoda. Classification (NCBI taxonomy): domain Eukaryota; kingdom Viridiplantae; phylum Streptophyta; class Magnoliopsida; order Lamiales; family Oleaceae; genus Fraxinus; species Fraxinus platypoda. The sequence goes on along the minus strand of CAIGRT010104735.1, from coordinate 3,538 downwards.
TCAAGTTTCGTGGTTTAGTTGAGTAGTTTGTTGATGTCCATTATAAGTATTGGAAGTGCATATATTCCAGGTTTTCTGATTTGGAATTTCACCAAATAATACCTCTTTTGCACCAGAAAAGACCTATCTTTATATTTAATTCGAAATTCAGGTAGGAGGATCATCTTGGATCCACGAATATGTTGAGTGGTATGTCAATCTTATTGCTTCCGTTAAAGATTTTGAAGGGTGTATTGATTCCCATGATTTTATTTAGTATATGTTTCTGAATTCAATTTTAAAGTCTTTTTGTAGTACATGAGGCTCCAGTTTAAAGCCATACAGTAATGGATAGGAGAACAGCCAGTTAATTTGTAGACTACTCTAACCTTAAATTTGGATCCAATGTGGAATGTGAAGTCATGCTCCTCTCCACATGGTGTATGCTTTAATAATTGAGTATTCGTTTTATTCAACCTGAAAATCCTCTGGTTGGTAGCTTGTGCATATGATTGATATTGTAATTTTTCTTCTGACTTCCTCTCCAATAAAAATGGCCTTCATTTCTTATGAATAGATCTGAGAAGGACAAGCGCTCTTCCTATGCCCCAGAGAAAGGCTACCGCTACGACGGTGTCTACAGGGTTGAGAAGTGTTGGAGAAAAGCTGGAAAGCAGGTATATATATTTGATACTTCAGATTGGACTTTCTTGCTTTTTCTTTTGGTGTGTTAGTTGATTTTTCAGCTTTCTTTTTCTGCATTAGCGATTCAAGGTCTGCAGATACTTATTTGTGAGATGTGACAATGAACCTGCGCCCTGGACAAGGTTTGTAATTGGTTGCAATTGTGAGTTTTTATTTAATAGGACTATTCTCTTCGGTAATTTTCATTTGATTTCAGTGATGAGCATGGAGATTCTCCAAGACCCTTGCCGGACATTCCTGAGCTTAACAAGGCATTAGATATCTCTGAAAGGGCGGAAAGTCCCTCATGGGATTATGATGTGAGAACCTAGTCTCTTTCTACCATTAATGCCATTTATGTTCTTTGATGTGTCAACGTGCATATCTCTTGTATAAACATGTTGGATATAAGTAAGATATTAAATTGCATCTGTGGCTCACTTCATGATGAGCTGATGATGATGCATATAAAGTATTAAGAGAACTGTTATGTATGGTGGTTAATCTTTGATGCACGCAAAGCTGTGAAGAGAAGTGATTTATAACATCGTCTGCAGTGACAATTTTCTACACACATTTCATTGTGTACTCTCCTGTTTTTCCTTTTTTCCATTTTGTTTCTTTTCTACAGGAACTCATATTGCTGCCAATTGATTCTAGATCAAGCAATTTTAATGTGCCATAACTTTTTATGGGGCCTGATTTTGATCTCAGGAGCAAGAAGCTTGCTGGAAGTGGAAAAAGCCGCCACCCGCTAGTGAAGAAAAAGTAATCAATGTTAATCCCGAGGAGAGAGAGAAGGCAAGGAAAGTGATAAGGAAAGCACACAATGTCTCCCTGAAGGAGAAATTGTTGAAAGGTTTGATCTCTTTCCTGCCTTGCACATTTTGTAGCATCTTTAACCGATTAATATACATTTTTTACCATCATTGACTATTAATTTCTTATAATTGGGCTTGGTTTGAGTAGTAAGCATTCCTTATTGTATATATTCCCTGATTATTCTTATTATGAAAGTCAGGTTTTTATACCACGAGGTATGGTTGTCAACTCACTCATTAAACTTTTAGAGAAAATGGGTAAATGCTTTTTTTTTTCCTGAATCTTTGAGTGATTCCATGAATTCCAAATTTTCTTGTGCTTATTTGTTGTGAGTGGCTGACGTCACATTGTGCGACAGCTTCAAGTTGAAATAAGTAGAGGTCTTACTATGGTAAGTTTGCACATGCAGGATTTTGTTGCCTTATTTGTGAAAAAGTGCTGAATCTCCCCCTCACGACACCCTGTGCTCACAATTTCTGTAAGCCATGTCTGGAAGATGCATTTGCTGGAAAAACATTCACAAAAGAGAGGATGTGCCAGAATGGAAGGAAACTTCGTTCACAGAAAAACGTCATGAAATGCCCAGCATGCCCAACTGATATATCTGATTATCTACAGAATCCTCAGGTCCGGCAAAACTTCATTCTAACATTGAAATTGATTTCTATTGTTCCTCATATATTTACCCCACCATTGACCTGAATTAACTTTATGGATCCCTTTTTCCTGTTTAGGTTAATAGGGAACTCATGGAGGTGATAGAGAAGCTGCAGTCGGGGCTTAAGGAGGACGAGAATAACAGTGGTGACTCCAGTGATGGGAAAGCCGATGCTAGTGATGAAAATTTTGATGCTCTACCAGGGAGTTCAGGAGTCGACTTGCCCAATGCAGAAAATAACAGTGGCGACTCCACTGATGGGAAAGTGAATGCTAGTAACGAAGACTGTGATGGTCTACCAAAGGGTTCAGGAGTAGACTTGCCAAATGCAGAAGCCGAAGGCAATGATGAAACTACTCGTAAGAGAAAGAGCAGTTCAGCTGACCTCTCAGCTGAGCACGAGATAAGTGAGACTTCCAAGAAAGTTAAAGTCAATGCTAGGAATGGCACGCCCAATGTTGACAACAATGCTCCAGAGAACAAGAATTCTCTAGAGAAACCTAATGAAGGCAATGTCATGCACCCTGGCACGGAAATTCTTGAGGTTAATGGCAATAAAAGTAATTCACCCTCAAGTCCTCTGAATCTGCCTTCAGACGACGATTTACAGTAATATTTAAAGACTAAAATATAAATAGGGAGCAAAAACTAGAACTTTATTAAAATTTATATTCCTGGATGTGTTTCCCAGGAGTGTTATTTAAGCTCATGTATATCTGGGATTTGATTTAGATAGATACATTATAGAATTGAAAACCTGTTGGCCAAAAAAAAAGATGCAATCAGTTTTCAGATTGTTGATGCATCTAAGCCGGCGGCATCATAAGGCTGATTTATGGTTTGCAATTTGCATAGAAACCTTGATTATGCAATTTTGGTGTTGAGATGTATCTACTACCATGGATAGAATTCATTCTTGAAATTGGTTTGTCTGGACATAAATATACAAGGCAAGTCTTTCAAAAGTTACATTCCACCACTCTTCAAGATTGATGGATGTTTGCACGGAACCAGTGTTTTATAGGAAGTAATGTTTTTCAAATAGATTTCACCAAGAAAATTGGCTTGTAAGTAGAGAATGTCCATAGTGTTTATAAACCTACAAGCGAGCTTTTCAATATCAATGGGATACAAGTAGAAACAACTTGCTCCACAACTCATCCATAATCTCAAACAGAAAAAGTAGTCTACTATTCTTGGCAACTTTTTGAAATGAATAATTTTGTTGGTTAAACTTAAAAGTAAGTTGCTTACTTTTAGACAAAGAGATTTTGTTTCCCATTGTTAGGTTTTGGGTTTTATAAAAGCCCATGTGTGTCTTTACAAATTCTAAAAAAATTATTTGAAAGGGAAGAATACATAAATCAGCATTTTTCTTTTACACATTTCAAAACT
>CAIGRT010104731.1:0-11423 GCA_903798405.1 Fraxinus platypoda | reverse complement strand
ACATGTTCTCCCTAATAAAATCTGAAAATTCCTCCATAGCCCCAGTAAGTCTCCCACCACTCGACCTCTCTGAAGGAAAACGGACCACGTTAAAATCGTCCCCAATGCAAGTTGGGAGATTCCACCAAGCCATCATACCAGACAACTCATCCCACAAGCCCCTTCTAGCCTCGTCAGAATTAGGTCCATAAACCCCTGTAAACATCCAATTGAAACCATCCCCACAATTCCTAAACGAAAGCGATAACTAGTAAGATCCTACACTAACATCCTCCATGTCAAGAACTCAGTGTCCCACATGACCAGCATTCCACCCGAAGCCCCTGAAGACCCCAAAAACTGATAACCAACATGCTGTCCCCCCATAAGCTGCTAACGATAGCCCTCGAGACAAACTCCATCTTAGTTTCTTGCAAACAAACCAGGTCCGCCCTTCATCCCCTTAACAAATTTCAAACCCCTAACCTTTTCCCAACATCGTTGAGCCCCCTCACGTTCTAGCTAATAAGTTTTGGGGTCATTTAAATGCACCATCATCCCTCCTCAACAATCCTTTCCTAGACTCACCACCCTTAGCTTCATAGTCTACTGACCATTCGAGCCGCTTAAGTTCGCGAATTCCCTTCTTTCTTACTTTACCTCCTTGTGTACTCATCTCATGCCCCCTTCTAGCCTCCAATTCCTCAAATAATAGTACGAGTCTACTTTCATAACCATCGCAAGACACGCCAACCAGCTTGCTGAACTCCTGAATTTTCAGGAGGACCCAATTAGAAGGTTGGGGTCCAACTTCAATCGCATTCACCTTCATAGTATCCTCTACAAGACAACATTCTAATGGGTCATACGAATATCCTCCCGCCTCCTCCACATGTTCATCATCGATAATGGTCCCCCCCTTCTGGTCGTCGTTTACCCACAACACCAAAGCCTTTTCATTCCCTAATTCAATTTTTTTAGGGGACTTAGAGCGTCTCCTGTAATAAGTGTTCCCAACCATACCTGCCATACGTGCCGCATCATGCTCTTTCAAGGCTCTCGAAACTGATCCCTCAACAAATACATGTGCCATCTCATGCTCAACTAAGAGTAATCCACCCGTCGAAGAACTAGTGTCCATAGCTGACACCAAGTTCACCATCATCAACACCCCTTCCTTAGATCAAGGGACTACCTTCCGAACAGCTGGTAGCCTCGAAGCTTCCTCAACCATATCCCACCCCACCACTCTGGTCCCATCATCGTTCCCGGAATACACTGCTTCAGTACGTGCCTGATACTTACAATTAGGCTCGGACACCCCCTCCTCATCTTTAGTATGCTCATTCGGTGATAACTCCTTAGGAACCAAGCTCGCTATTAGTTTTTCGTTAGCTAGGGACTCATCCCTACCAACTCCACACTTATGACAGCAAAATATCCCAAAGCCCGTCTCAGACCTATATCCCACTAGCCTGATTAACTCATCCAACTTTACTTTCAACGCCTGGATGCTAGCCCTTAATGCAACACTGTTCCATAGGCCACCATGTGAACCTTCTGTAAGTGTCTCCATAAGCTTAGGCGCCATCTCACTAATCCCCGTTGATCAAACTTATGCGGTATCTGTACGTTAGCCGTTACTTCGACATAAGTCCTCCCTTGTCGAATTCTATCATCCACTATTCGACGTTTAGCCTTGTCTCAAGCAACGAATGAATCGACAACAGCCTTAAACACCCGCGAAAATGATGCCCATCCTTCTCCATTCATCCCTTCTGGCACCATCACAACTCCCGTCCGACGACCCCCTCCATACTGTGCTATCGTTAAGTATCAACCACGGCTGTTCGCACAACGTTGTGCCAAAAAAGCTCTTGAGGACTCGTTAAACTTGGAGACAAAATCCTCCAATTTACCTGCCACTCTCAGCTTATCTACCAAGTTCACCATCCAAATCGCACCAAACCTCCCCATATAGATTGTAGACATCCTCGAGCCCCACTCTTTAATCCTAACAGTACCTGATTCGTTAACGGACACCTCAAATTCCTTCGCCTCAACTCCAAAACGCCGATTAAATACCAAACCATACACATTCGCCCTCTTTTTCCTTAGATTGGTATAAACGGCTCATCTGATGGCAGAATAGGCATGCTGTTGATTTTCGAAATTTTCCGGCGGCGCGTGGCCCTCACGCACCAGAGCCGGAACGGCGCGTGGCCCACGCAGTTCCCTCTCCGACTTCGGAACAGTCTGCAGGGGCAGCCGGTCAGGCACGTTAGGCGGTGCAGTTACTGGTTTTTGGCTATTCTGCTCTTGGAGCCCAGGTCGCTCCACCGTATTCAACTGTGACTTCTCCTTCCCTTGAACTGTAACAGATCTGTTGCCTACGTAAGTAGCATCACCATTTCTCTCCGACTGTGCTCCGTCAAGTGCGTCGGTCCTAGCGCAATGGGTACGAGCTGCGTCGCTAGGGTTTCCAGCTACACGTGGGTTTCCAAGAGGTTGGCTGAGGATTTGTGGCGTGAGGCCAGTAGGGTTGGGTGGTCTAGGATGGAGATGATGATCGGCACTTGGGTTGGGTGGTGGGTGGTTAGGTTTGGATATGACGAGATGTGCCATAATTACTGGAAAAAACTACAATGCCGACCGAGAGCGATTAGGGAAATAGAAATCTTCACAGTTTCATAAATCAATAATCCCTTGGTAGAGAAATCGTGGTTGTTTTAATATCAAAGTTAAAGGTAGGAAAAAAGATGCATTGGTAATCCCATTTTAATGTTCAATGTTTCATAAAATATTGATGTCATACTAATGTAATTATGATGTTATGGTTGCGAGATACGATATGATATAAATTTAGGATTTTGCCAAAAACCTTCTACGTTATATTGATGGTGTGTTCATTTATGTTAAAAACTTAAAATTGCGATGTACCGATGATTTTCCTATTGAGACTTCTCATACTCATTAATTCAGGTCGTGGAATTGTGGAAAATGCATCACGACTATGGTGGAAAGCAAAAAGAAAAGATAATAAGAGGAGTATTTTTAAGTTTATGTTCAAGGAAATTATTTATTTGAGTTAGTTTAATGTTTTAAATATTCTTTGGATTCATGAAGTAGGATATTATGTGGTTTTGTCGAGGATTATGTTTGGTTTTTATATTGGAAACCTATTATAAAAGTTAAAGCAGGTAAAATAAGTTTCAAATAAATACAGGATTTTTTTTGCTTCAGGCCAGATTTCTTGTACGTGCTATTTTATGTACGAATTTTCTATATAAAATTATGAAATTTTACATGTCAATAGATTGTTTATGAGGTTTATTTTCATGTAAAGTATTGAAGAGTTACAAATTTTCAAAATTGACCGAGTTGAGAATTTCACAATTTGCCCCTCGATTTTAAAATAATGTCCTGAAGTCTATACTTCTTATATATGCATGAAACATGTTGGATATGAAAGCCTTATGAGTGTAGAGTCCATAACATTTTGAATCACCTTAATTGGTAATCTGTAGATTGAGTTGTGCATGCTTTTCTGAGGTGTGCCAAAATAATCCGAGAATTTGTTCGCGTGGATTAGTAAGCCCCTGTTTGACAACCATTATTTGAAAAATATTTTTTCTACATACTCATTTTCAACCACACATTCACACAATAAAAAATTTTGTATGTAAACCCAAAATTTTTTCCTACTATTAGCCACACATTCACCTAAAAATTACTATTCAAAAGATTGTTTCTACCATACCATCAAACAAGGGCTAAATTTGTTTTTAATTATTTGAGTGCCATTATTAGATATGTTAGGTAGTTTAAGTCTTATAGAATTTTATTTCGGTCAAACGGGTGTCTAACGATTTTACGAAAGTGTCGCGCATAGCTATCTAGCAAGATTGTCAATTTAGAGTGTTTTTCCAACTCAAATGTATAATGTGACCTATATAGGCTTTAAAACTTTATAAAATTATATTTCTAAGGTATGTTAATCGATAGGTTAAGTCCTTCCCTAAATATTTTCGTGAATTTATATGATGGCTTAGTATGTCAAATAATTTTCAAGTTCAACTCACTCAAATAGAATTTTCCAATAGTGAATTCCTAGTGTTCTTTCATATCTCCTATACTTTAATTATAACATGTATGCCTATTTTCCTAATGAAAGCAAGTTTTTGCATTTAATAAGTTTATGATGGTGGCACTCGGGTCTCTTGAACTCAGGACATCACAATTGGTGGCCCCAACATCATAAATCTGAAAAAAAAAATACTTTAAAGTGCCGAAAGACCTTGCCTATCTAAACGATTCAGTTTCCAAATTAACAGGAACAAAGAATTGGCAAGTCATCCAAGGGATGGTATGAAGCATGTTTATTGTCTTTAACCAATCAAACGCATATTATTGGTGGCACCAACATCATAAATCTGAAAAAGTATTGTAAAGAAGTATCAAAAGACCTCACCTATCCAAACGACAAATGCGCCCATCAGCTATCCTATCAAGAGTTCTTTTTATAGCTGATTTCCAATTAAAAGGGAATGACCCGCCCTGGAGAAAATTTTGAGAGACATCTAAAAACAGGGTAGATGAAATACAAGATGGAAAGTTCAAGCAGATGAAAGCTTACCCAACCAAAACTCCTAGACAAGTCATTTCCGGTACCAAGTGGGATAATTCCTGTAGGGGGAACTGGCAATCGGCCTTGTTTGTCAAGCTCTCCTAGGCATCCAAGGACCCAGCCCACAGTACCATCACCTCCTGCAACCTGTCAACGACAAAATGACTTAAAGATTTACATCCAAAATTATTGCGATAATAGAAAACAAGCCCAAGGATTATGAGCACTATTTGTACGAGCAATATATGGTGCATCAAAAGGTACAACTTCAGGAATTCAAAAGAATGAAGGATTTAGGTTAGTGTGGATGCCTACCACAACCCTCAGTTTTCCACGAGTCTCTTCAGCACAGCTGTCCCCAAGAGCAGCAAACTTCTCCAGGCAACCCAATCCATACTGAACAAATTCCTGAGGCTTCACCACTAAGAGATCAAAAACCTGGAAAATTTAGGAGGAAAGAAAAAGGGAACAAATTCACACGTGAGTTTCCAATGTTATTCTAGACCACAGATTTCTTGCACTGACGATAAACAGGGGAATTAATATCAAACAGAAAAGAGGAACACTTTACATGACTTAAGCTCTTTATGCAGTGAGCCCTTGATAATAGAACCATATCAGAGTAACATCCGGTTAGAGTTTATGGATGTAGGCTTTAGGTCAGGACCCAAAATCTAAAATCAATTTTTTTTTAAGCAAAACACCAACACAACCTTAAGCGCCATCAGGGAATGCAGATGGGGGTTTGGATTTCCCAACCGTGTATATAAAAACAAAACCCACAAGAACAAAAGGGAAGGGGGCGTAAACCTGACCTTCCAAAATCTAACATCATTCGCAGTGCTTGAGAGTAAAGAAATTCAATTACCCAATCAGTTTCCTAAAACCTATTCAAGTGCTTCTAATGAAAGAACAAATAGGCTAATCACAAGTTTCTAGATGGGACAACATAACTGATCAGAATAAAGCCTGATTCTAGTGAATGAAACATCCAATGGAAGAATAGAGATCAAGACAAATATTAGCAGCACTACTCGAATACCAAGTAGTTTTACTTCTTCTTAGGATTCCCTTTCTTTGTTTCTAACTTCTTCTTTTTTTTTTTTCTTTTTTTTTTTCTTTTTTGTGATCACCCCAATTCCTTTCTGTAACCTTAAAATTAAATTAAAGCTTGTCCAGAAAAAATATAAACTTCATAGAGGGAGCATATCTAGTCAAAAAAATAAAAATAAATAAAGGTCCACTCTTTGCTGAGAGAAAACTATGATTTTGTTGACAGATTCCTTTAAAACAAGCTATCAAAGCCTTATCTCATCATCATCCATGGTTGACTACATGAATTTTATTTGTCGACTGCAATTTGCACTCTATCAAGAATAATCTCTGCAATTATATAGCAAAATGTCAAATCCTTTAAAGTTACTTCAATCTGTGTGATTATAGGTTACCCTTCAGTGAAATATAGTCATACCACGAATACCTTTACACCACTACAAAAAAGGAAAGTGTAAATTCTTTTGTTTTCCACAAAAGTAACTTATAGTGAACATTATTAAACTATGCTAAAAAACCCTGATTTTACTTTTTAAAACCTTAATTTTAACAGTTGAATTTCCGTTGCCCAGCTCAAAAGGGAACCCACCAATTTCTACAAAAAAGCGGGTAAAAAAATTAAGAAACACATAAAAACTCATCCCACCAATTCAGAAATTCATAACGTGTACAGTGTACTGTATGTACAGACAGTCCCAGAAAAAACTAAAAATTTACAGCCGCATAAATTTCAAACAGCAATAAATGATCGTCTACATGTTCTTTAAATATGCACGTGAGCATAACACAACGACAAAAATACTCTTATAAGTATTTAGATGACCTGCTCTTCGCCCATGAGAGCCTGAAGTCGGGCTTTTAGTTCGGGACCGTGGCGCCCACCGCTCTTGGAATTAATAAAAACAACCAATGGCGACTCGGGCATCTCCGGTGGCTCGGCTCCATCCGTGTGAGCCGCCTGGTAGAGCTGAGTCACTGTATTGGCTTCGACGTTCTTAGCCTGGATCGCCTCCTTCATCGCCAGTCTCATGTATTCAGGCAGCGTTATTTTTTTCCTCAACTCCTCCTTGGGGATCCGCACGCCGGCCAAAGTGCACCCGCGTAAAGAATCGATCACAGAAGACCGCCCGGAGGACGTTGATGACCCGCCCCGGCTAGTCGGCGAATCCATTTGTTCACAAGTTCCGAATTTAGGGCTTCCGGTGAGTGTTTTAGTCAATTTTGGGTAAAATGTTGGAGGATCAGAATCTTTAGGATAACCCCATTGTAGGGTAACGGAGGTGGTGGAGAGTCGAATGGTTTGATTTTCAAAAGGCTTCGATCCACAATTTTTAATAAAATTACATAGAAAAAGTTTATAATATTCTTATTCTCAAATTAAGCTAAATTGTTTCTACTCTTCAATTTTTTTTAATAGAATAAAATAAATAATAATAATAATAAATATGATTAAAAATCTTATTTTCCAATTAAACCATGATTAAGGATGAGATATTCTATTAAATAAAATATTAAAAATTAAAAAAATTAAGAATATAAGTGTAATAATGAATAATGGTTAATACCTATGTTTGACCCACATATTTTTTAAACTTCTTTTTTTTTTTAATTATTTTCAATCATACATTATCCTATAAAATAATTACATGCAAATCAAAAAAAAAAAAAAAAAAAAAAAATTTAACCACACAGTCTCTAATAAAATAATATTCAAAAATGCATGTTTTGACCAAAAAAATATTATGATGATGATGATAAATTTTATAATAATAACTTTTTGAAAATGTGTGGTTAAAAAATATGAAAATTTTTGAGTTTACGTGCAAATTTTTTTTTTTTTTTATAATGTATGATTGAAGGTTTTATTAAAAATTAGTGGTTATAAAAATTAATAAAAGTTATGAGTTCGGTTAAATATGTGACTTGAACCATTGTTTATATCCTTTTAAAATAAAAAATTTAACTTTCATACTCATTTTCAATCATACATTTACATAATAAAATATTTTATACGTAATTTTTCCCTACTTTTTAATCACACATTCTCGAAAAATCACTATTTAAAACATCATTTTTTTTAATATAATGACCATCATACAAGAGCTAAAATGAGTTTGAGGAAAAATAGCTTTAAAAAATGATGGCCTCTTTACGAGATCTACAACTTTTTTATTAATTTTTCAATTACACATTAATAAGTTTGTCAAAATATATTAAAATTTTAATTTTTATGAAAATCAAAAATGTGTAAATAAGATAAGAACAATGGTCCATTAAGTATGATTTTTGAGACCCAAAATCTGCTTTTAAAGACTCGTTTGACTAATTTTATGAAGTGTTTCTTCTAGTTAGAATAACTTTAAGAAAACTAGTTCATTGTAACTTTCTTTTAAGTCACTTCTATTTTAGAAAACTTTTTTTAAAAATTTATTTTAAAACAAAAAATTAAGATAATATTCTTATTAGCTCTTTTACATAAATCAAAAGGAAAAGCAAATATCGTATCAAATTGGCCATACATGACGAGTGATATAGTGTTGATTGAGAATAAATTAAGTCTCTGTTTGATTTGATTAAAAATCAATATTTACTGAGAAATCTAGACACAAGTTTCTGGATGTGTATGGCTGTGATATGTGATCTGGCAAGATTCTTATCAAGAATCATTTGGGTTGCTAGACAACCTTTTTAAATTCCTTTCACCCTGTCGTCATAATACAGTAAAAACTAATCTATGCAGGGACTATAAATAATATTATACGTAAATCAAAAAATTTTCATTACTTTTTAATCACACATTCTTCAAAAAATAATGTTCCAAAATCATTTTTTTCAAATAATGGAACTCAAACCATTTCTGTACGAGGTGCCAGCTCACACACTGTACAAAAAAACTTAATATCAGTGTAGTGAGATTGGTAATAAAATAGAACGTAGTAGGATCCAAAGAAGTTTAGCCGTATTTTATCGTTTTGTGAGGGACGGCATCAAGTCGCAATTAAAACTTCAATGTCACGGTTCTATATATACTTTATGATAGGATCGTCACATCAGATCTCGAGTCACTTAAATTGCGACACCTCGTCATGTCTAGCGAGGTATTGCATTTTGATAAATTCGAGGTTCGAAATGTCATGAGTTGAATAGATGGTCCTATAATGCCGAATCGTCTTTTAAAATTTTCTTTCCATATCATGTGTAACACGCACAATCACAGGTGGGCCAAGCATCAATAATTCAAGATTACTCGTACCAAAATTTTGTTCATTTATCTAAGAATATAGAGTCTGTCTGAGCTCCTTTTTTACAGAAGAATGCATTTTAGAATAAGAGATTGATGAAAAATGTATTGCTCAAAATAAGGAAAAATTTTAGATTTTTGTGTAATATTATTTTATTGAAAGACGTGTAGTTGAAAAGAAGAGAATAAATATATTTTTGAAATAATGAGAATCAAACAAGGATATATATATCATTAATTGAAATACTAAGCAGGTAGATTTCGTTTTCTTGTAGCATTATTATACCTTTCTTTATTTGGAAACCAGCGGGGATATTCTTGCTATTTAATTTAATAAACAAAGCTAGGCCAAGCTATTGTTATACCTTTCTTTATTTGGAAACCAGAGAGGGCATTCTTGTTATTTAATTAACAAAGCAAGGTCAATTTCGGAACGCAATTAATTAGACAAACGCGTGAGATAATGCGACGGCGCGGTCGGACGTATCAAAGTAATTTGCAGACCGGCCGTCCTGAATTATCCTCGTAAGACATGTTTAATGTCTCCATCTAAACTTTCTAGAAACTTTACTTATATATAAATAAATAAGTTTCAAGATAAATTATTTTAATTCCAGCACCACAATTTTTCTTATATTGAGTTTGTCAACGACGGGGAAGAAGAAATTGGTCGAACTTGAAAAGTTGCGTAACATAGCATCAAAATAAATGAGGAGGGCCAAATTAGATATCTGAGCAAAGTTAAGGGACAAATGTGTAACATTGTCCATCAATGATTTGATCACCCGTGTTGTGTATGAGATGAAAGGGTGACATTCTCATCAAAAACATTGGCTTTGGAATTAATTCTGTTGAAACATTCAAAGCTTCCAAAATCAGATGATAAATCACATCTCTGGATCCAGTTCCGAAAGCCTCATCTTGGTAATGTTCCAATTCGAATCATCATCCATTGCCAATATCGATTTTGACCAAGAAATTATAGGGTTGGCATTGATATACGGACTGAATATCCCAAGAAAGCACTTGTTTTATCAAGCTCTGAAATTCATCAAGAGGTGCATAAAGTGACTTCTTTTCCGAAAATTTAAAAAAAAAAAGATAAATCGGCTCCTAGTAAGAGATATTGAGAATAAACCATAACAGACTCCATATATAATATAATCGATATAGAAATAGAATGCATAAGAAATTCGTCAAAGATGTGAAAGAAAAAATCGTCTTTATTAGTTTTATAATATCTTACCACCATTGATCAACAATCAGCTAGACTAGAGAAAAAACATTAAAAGAAATTAGTTGAAGCTACAACAAATGGTCCTCATGTGGAAACATTTGATATTAGTTTCCCAAAAGGAAGGTGTATGTATATTGAATTAGCATGGAAAGCAAAAATAATTGTATAAAGTAGCACGCGGTAAGTCTCCCTCAAGATTAATAAACTAGGTACATTTTGTGCGTACCCGCACCTTCATGTCCAAAAATTGAAGTCGAAACATATTAACGAAAGAATAACCAATGTTTTCCTTTGGTACATAACGTTTGAGACTCAAACCAATATCAGGGTCAAAAACAAAAACTATTTATTCATGCTTCTGAATTATGATCGGCTATTGACACTCATCCTCATAAGGCTCGGTTTGGATTGGATCAATGTAGCTGATTTCTAATGAGATGTTTGGCCAAATAACGAATGTTAGACACTACAATTTAGACGTGGCCATCATCCACCGAATTGGGCTTCATCAAATTTTGTTAAGTTCTTTGTGGAGGCACGGGGTTTAATAGGTTCGTTATTAAATTTTGGACATATAGAGGGCTAATTTGCATTTTCGAACAAAGAAATGGGGTTAATGTACATTTTTAAAAATGGACGTAGAATGTTACAAGTTTGTTTGGGGAATTTTAAAACGGTCATTTTGATTTATAGTGAAATTTTAGCCGTGGACTTGAAATGTGGTCAATTTAGGAAGATTTTGCAAAAAAAAGTCATTATTTTATGCGATAATTGCAACTGGGTTTTCAATTTCTTCAATTTTGTAGCTTTTATCCTAGTATTTTATTTGTTGCACTCACAATCCCAAACTTTACATTCTTGTGTGACGAAAGGACATAGTTGGTTGAACAGGAAAAATGACTTTTACACATTGTGAACAATTTTAAAAAGAGAAAAATATTAACTTTTTATTTCACATAAAATAATTAAATAAAAACCAAAAAATGAGGAAAAAAAATCATCTTCATCTCAACCAAAATCCCAATCTCACCTTACCGAACCGAACCGAACCAAACCAAAACCCCATCCCACCCACTTCCACCAATGCCTGCCACCCGAAAACAAATATATAAAAAATTAAGCAAACACGAACAACTTCAAATTAAGTATCTAATTGGCTAGGATAAAACAGTTAATAAAAATTTAAGTCAAACTTAACAATTAATTTGAATCATATAATCATATATTTTATTGAACACATAAATTTTATCATTTTTTAACCATACATCTCTTTTTTTTTTTTTTTT
>CAIGRT010104678.1:0-10632 GCA_903798405.1 Fraxinus platypoda | reverse complement strand
TGACAAGGCAAGACTAAATAACTTTACAGATTTCAAGTAACAAAGTCAATTATCTGTTTTTCCCCCCAATTGGTTTAGCTATTTTAATGCAAATATTCTTACAATATGAATTACAAGACAGGTCATGAATTTACAGAATTTGAAGTTACAAATTCAATTTATCGGTTTTTTTAATTTTCGTAGTTATTTTAATGCCAATTTCCTTGCAATTTTTGTGGGTTATTGAAAACTTTCTGCATTGGCTTCTGCTTATTTTAAGATAATTGAATGACATAACTGTGATAGGGGTTCGTGAAGAATCGCAGAGAATGGAATGATGTGATTGCAAAATATAGTAGTGCCCTCTATGTCAGCTATGTTTTCAAGCTATCATAATATGAACAAGTAGCACAGTTCATTGTATCAGCACTGAAATTCCAGTGCATTCTGAGATAATTATCTCCTTTGGTACAGGGGAGGAGGGAAAAAGATGCAGTCACCACTCAACTAACTGAAACCATATTTTTGCCTCGGTCACATATAAAACAAACTTCAGAGGAAAATTAACTCATTTATGAAAAGTCTAACCTTCTACCCACAGGAGGCCTATGCATCAGATGATCTGTAGGAGGTTCAGTTGCTAGTGCTAGGGCCCCTAGTGTATCCATTATAAGATTTACCCAGAGAAGCTGCTCAGAAGACAAAATAGTTATAAAGTTAGTTTTGAACCTAAATTAGAGTTATGATTAAGAACTTGTTCATACAAAGAAAAACAGCAGACAGACAAATACTCGTACTCAAAGCATGGGGAGAGGGAGGGAGGGAGAGAGAGAGAGATCACAAACCTGCACTGCATTTAATGGGACATTACCAGCGGAAACTGCAGCCACAACATTGATTATAAGAGCTGCAACATTAACAGTGAGCTGAAATTGTATAAATTTCTGAATATTGGCATAAACAGATCTACCCCACCGCACCACCTACAATTAACATAAAAATATAATCAGCAATCTCAACTTTTAGTCATAACATTTTCAATTTCTAGACACTTCCACAAGACAGTAAAAAAGGAAAGCTATGCAACTATGCCTCAAAAAATAATTGATTTACAATGAGAGCAATCTGAACTCTGCTTTAATAGTTTGATTCGGAGATACTTTCACTAGACAGTCACAACGAAAATCTATGGCTCGAAAGGTAGTTCCGATAGAAATTTGAATTATGTCCAAATAACAGAAGAAAACTATAAAACACCCTTAACAAGCCAAAAAACCATTTAAAGATACTCTTATGAAATTCTATTAGAACCCTAGATCAAAAGATTACATGCTATGATCAAAGAATCTTAAAATGATGCAAATCCAGAAAACCATAGCTGGTTAAGTTACAAAAATATAAGCCTCGTTCAGATCGAAAACATGAAACTTTGACATTATTTTATGCAAAACAATGAAGAATAGAGGATACGCATGTCCCCCCTGTTTTCATGGTGAACATGCCTTGTGCAATTACTAAATCCAAAATATCAAATTAGCATCGAGGTGACGGTTCTGGTAATACACACTATCATAAATTCTCCTAATAGCATGCTTTTCATTTATTTTGATGCATCAGGGTGATGGTTCTGGTAATATGCACTATCATATGTTCTCCTAATAGCATGCTTTTCATTCATTTTGAAGCAACATTCATAAGATGGGAAAGCTAGTTTTATGAACTTTTAATAGCCAAACTAAGACATTTCTTAAACAGTATATTAACATGCTTACATCACAGACTCACCTTCACTACTGAAGCAAAATTATCGTCCAATATAATGATGTCTGAGCTCTCTTTGGCAACTTCTGTTCCTTGGATACCCATTGCAAGACCAATATCAGCCTACACCGCAATACAATACAAAAGAGATTATACGAACTGGGGAAAGGAAAAAACAACGCAAAACAACAATTCTTTTGAACACCTCATTATACTATACACACTATTACATGTTCATTAATGAATGAACCCACAGGATTCGAAAATCATAGTGGAAAACACTTGTTCCAAGCCCAATCCAACACCAAATTGATGATCTTAACTATGATAGTCAACTCACGAAATCCCCACAAATGGGAATTAGATAAAATTTCATTTTCATACCACCAAATAAGCTGATTCAAATTCTGACTACTGAAACCTAAATTGGCCTTTGCATGCCCTAATATTTCGCGTGTAAGTAAAAGAACAGGTACACATTTTTAGCAACTAGTGAAAGAGCAAACCTCATGTAGTGCAGGAGCATCGTTAGTACCATCTCCAGTAACAGCAACAACATGACCCTTCTTCCTCAATGCTTGAACAAGCAAGAGTTTGTCATTTGGTGATGACCTACCCATCACCTGTATGTGAAATGATAATAAGAAATGTCATTTGTGCCACTTGAATTAATAGCACATAGACAACAACAAGAACATTTGGGCTACCAAGTTAACTGAAATACCGAAATTTTATCGGCCACTTCCAGCCTCTGTGTCTCAGACATGGCACGGAATACCTTTCCTTCAATAAGATTTGGCTCAGTAGCATCTCCATTTGATCCTAATATCCCACAATCTACAGCTATTGCTTTTGCCGTTTGAAGATTGTCTCCAGTGACCATACGTACCTATAAAATTGTTAAAACAAATATCAACATAATTGCCGGTGCTGACAAGCTACGTGGCAACATTGTCAAATATACTCAATAAGACTCGATGTCTCTCAATGTGAAATGTTCTCTCATTATATAAACACAAAATCACAACTAAATATGCTAGCTATCAATTACAAATATTCACTAATGGTAACATATTAAATATGGTAGCTTTCCTTTTATTCCACTGACATCCCCTCAAATTGATGCACATAAAAACGTCAATTTGCAATCATGAACTGGCAACGGTGACAATGCTCGTGCCCACGAAGAAGAGACCCAAATCGGAGCAACCATCTCTGAAAAATAGTAACGAAAACAGACCCAAGAACAACAAATAGTGCAGAAACAATCAAGAATTACTCCAAGACCACTCCAGAGAACTTACTCCCCAAGGATTTCCAAAAAGAAATTCATGAAATGTTACAACCGCATACAGTGAGCTCTATCAGTCGGGAGAACTCAGTTGAACACATAATTAGTGTTCCTACAAAAGCTCTAACGGCCAATGCGTTGGCCAAAAATCCAACAATATACCGCTGCCAAGATGCTGCAATTGGAAGAAATCCCACGGAATATCGTACACCCAAAAAAAAAAGATGATCCTGTTCTGAGAATCCAAAACCACCCGATGATGATCCTCCACCGAGAATCCAAAACTCCAGCTCATCAACCGATCAACCAAAACTCAACAGTTTGCACTCCTGTCTTTTTTTCTCATTAAAACGGACAACAATATTTTATGTTGACATTATAGCCGTCCAACACGACCCAAATTAATTAGAAATTTTTTTTTTTCAGCAACCTAAATAGTAACCCAAATTAATAGTCAAATATCCTAATAAAACGACCAAATAAGCAGCCTAATAATCACCATAATCAAACGGCCCAAAGAGATTTGCCGAAAACAAACACAGACGTAGCAATATTGCGATGCCCAAAAAAATCGCCAACAGCAAAAACCCAGATCACCGGCAGCCCAAATAGTAGAGAACATTGAGATCCCAAGAACAAACACAAACGAAGCAATATTGCGATGCCCAAAAAAATCGCCAACAGCAAGAACCCAGATCGTCGGTAGCCCAAATAGCATAGAACGTCGAAATCCCAAGAACAGAAATTGCTGAACAGAGTTTGATTTGTCTGACCAAATTTCACCGCTAGAATCACCGACGGTCCAAAACTCTCTCTCCACGTTCACTAAACCAAATCTATCGACAGCCCATAAGTTAGCTGCAAACAGAATCTCCGAATAGAAATTCCCAAGATCCTTACCAACCGAAAACACCGACAGCCTAAGCACTGAACAAGGTTAGCCCCCTGATTAAAATTTAATCCTCAATGATTCGAAATACCAAAAAAATCTAAGAAAACCATTCAAAACAAACAACTACAAAGAAGTAGGTAACTAGTGACCAAGCCAATAGATGGAGGGATCTACCACCCAGTAAGATGCACCAGAAATGAGATCTGAAGCACTCCAACCAAAAATTGACCAGACGAACATAGCAACAGGAGCAAGAGGATTTCAAAGCCACCAAAAAAAGAAAACACAAACCTAGTAGCTGTTGCAAACTACCCAAAACAAAGAAAAACGAATTTACTAGACCAAAAATTTCGGCGCACGAGTAGCACATGGCCACTTACCGAAAATGAAATTCAAAAGTTAATTTGTTTAAGATCGAAATGACTATGATACCATGTCAAATATACTAATGATACTAAATAAGACTCGATGTCCCTCAATGTGAGAGGTTCTCTCATTATATAGAACCAAAATCACAACCAAATTTGGTAGCTATCAATTACAAATATTCACTAATGATAACCTATTAAATATGGTAGCATTCCTTATATTCGAGCTTTTCTTTTATTCCACTGACAAACATCAGCTTATAAACACGGTACAAAGACCATGGATTCCATTCAAACAGCCAGAGTTCTCCATCAAAGGTTCAACAACACAAACTTCCCTAGTTACTTGTCATTATGAGAAGTAGCTTCTAAGGTATCATCTTGTAGTTCTAGGATTGGTTTCTGTCATGCCTAGTAAAACTGCCCTCACTTCCATGCATGCGATAGTTTGTCCCAACTAAAACTTGCCCCTTCTATTAATCAATGCCCTCCCTTCCCATAGTTATAAGGACTCCGGCAACCCTTTCATCAAGAGCTGGAGGGTCCATAACCAATAAACAAGAAAAAGGTTTTTCGTAATTTCATTTTTTTTATCATACAAAATCATAATCGACANTGTAAGGTATGGAACTTGAATCCCACATTAAAAGTATGGGCTTTCAGTATGTGGTTTATAGACTTGGACTCTCCAACTTCAACAACTAACGTTTGAGGTATGAATTTCCCAAAATTTATATCAATGGTATCAGAGCAAGTACCAAGTCTCTTGGTTGCAATCAAGTGGCGCTGATGTTGACGCTAACATAGTAGTGTTCATTCGGAACTAGTCATGGACTAGTGCAAAGCCAGTCCGACATGGGCGCGAGGATCACGAAGTATGGTGAATTGTTGTAGTTCCCATTGCAAGGTATGTGACTTAAATCCCACATAAAAAATATGGGTTTTCGATGTGTAGTTTATATAGACTTGGGCTCTCAAATTTCAACAGCTAGCTTTTGAGGTATGAGAGATCTATATCAATGGTATCAGAGCCGGTATCATGTCTCCCGATTGCAACGAGCGACGTGGATGGTAACGGTGGCATAGCAGTGTTTGTCCGAGACTAATCATGGGCTAGTGCAAAGCCAATCCGATGTGGACGCGGGGATTGCGGAGCGTGGTGGATTGTTATGGTTCCCATTGCAAGGTATGGAACTTGAATCCAACATCAAAAGTATGGGCTTTCGATGTGTGGTTTATATAGATTTGGCTCTCCAACTTCAACAGTTAGCTTTTGAGGTATGACTCCCCAAGATATTATGTTCTAACACTAGATAAGTGGCACTCTAGAATAAGCACAATAAAGATCGATTGGCCTCCACAACATCAATTACACATAAGCCCAACCCAACTTGAATCTAGGTGACAGCCATTTCTATACATACACACTCATCATGCCATAAGCAAGTTCAAACACTCTTTAAAATATGTATAAAACATATTAAGTATCTGAGAAGAAGTGATATCGAAATGTAAAAGACACCAATCTTGGAATAAGGTTGCGATATCTAGCACTGCAGAAGATCATACATATACAGATATAAGCAATAAGAAGAAATGCAATGTTGTATTCAAAGTCACCCAATGAATGCCACTGTTACAAATATTAAGATCTGAAGTGTTATCAATAGAAAAAAGAAGGTAATAACATATCACTATTTGATGTCATATTCTAGGCCTAGGGAAAATTACTCTGTTGATTTGAATGCTAGTGTATCATAAAACTGATATCACTTAAATATAAAGACATAATTTCAGACCCCGATGTTTTGGGTGTCAATTTTCCTCATAAACCCCCGCAGCGCTTATCTGACAGACACATTTGCTTTCAATCTTAATAGTTCATATGCTAATAGGCAACCCAAACATTTTTAATTCCTCTAAGAAAAATACTGGTGTATAGATAATGAAACATATTTGCATGATTTCTGACAACATTTCACATTAGAAATTTTTCATGGTCTCTTCCCATCTTGGAACACCAAGTCAAGTTTCTAAACGCATCATCTACTTTAGTTGGCCGAGAAATTTAAAACCATATGAAGACAGAACTATTAAAAACACACTAAAATGAACACCCAAATCTAAACACGAGGAGCAGACAAAAATATGCAACAGTTGGGGAACAATTTATATTCACAAATTTCAAGATCCCACAATAGCATTTCCTAACTAATGAAAAGAAAGGGGAAACAACAAGATATTGCAATATCAGAAGATTATAAAGACGACGAAACCAAGATTGATCCGTCACAAAAAGATGTTGAATTCCGGAATTAATCCTAAAGTATAGGGATTAGTTTATCTTTTCTTTTCCCTTGGATTGTATTTTCCCTTATTTAGTTTCCTATTTTGATTAAATAGAATAGGAAGGTTGTTTCCTAAAATCTCTCTAGTTTATTTTTCTATTATTCTCTCTTGATTTAAGGGATTTGTTTGTTGCTAGAATTAAGGAAGATGAGCAGCAGATTTGTTGATACTCTCTCCTATAAATTGTACCTCTTTTTAATGAAAACATTGTTATGTTTACGCTTTACACGTTATTGTTGAAAGAGATGGATATACCTTAACACCAGCATCAATGCACAACTGAACCGCATCTCTGACACCTTGTCGACAAGGATCCTATATCAAAGATGAATGCTCTCTTAGTGCTGAAATACACAGATGGCAAAGTGTATAGATGTACTCTTGTGCAAATGTATTTTACATATGGCCAGCATCTATGCATATATCTATGGAAATGTATTTTATATATAGAAAGTAATTTGGCCTTTAAGGGGGGATGCAGAAAAGATTACTGATGGCAAAGGAAAAATATGGAAAAAGAAAAAATAAAATTTTCCAAGATAGGATGTACAACACAAGATCAGGTGATTTAGGAAGTGGTAATAAGAAAAGGAGTGAAAAGCCAAATATAATGCAGAATCAGGCCCCAAATGCAGGCCAAAATCAGATCAAACAAAACCAACCATCCAAAGTGGTGTGGAAGTACTGGATGACTGCAAGATTGTAGTTATAGTCACAGTCAGGCAACCGCAACTATCGGACGTGCTGATGGTCAGACAAGGTATCTCGACTAGAGAGTGCTTTCTCGTATTAAAGAGTACCATAAATAGCAGGACTTTGATATGGTCTTGATAATATATAGATAGCCTTCTGATCATAAAAAGAATGAGATAAATTTCTCTCTGGAGACATGGGAAATTAGATTTTACTTGATTATATCTACATAAGGTAAAAACTGAAACGGAGAAACAATAAATCACTTCATCACTCAGTGAAATGAATTTACAGATGACATATGCTGGTACTGCATTTAATGAAATATCTCATGCCTTCCAAGATTAGGGATGTCATCTTTCGAAGAGAAAGTTACCAGAGACTTTCAAGAAAAGTTAAAACCATAATGGGAGGCTAATACTATTCAAAAATACCTTGATACCGACAATGGCAAGTAAAATAAGGTCTTCTTCTGGTAATTGCCAATTCTCCATTTCCACATCATTAGAAGGGACCTTCTTCATCTCATATGACCTGTAGGCAATAGCAATACAGCGTAGACTTCCTGCAGCCATATCTTCAATTGCTTTCTTGAAATATGATACCTACAAGACCAGAATAAATGCAGTTACAATTAATATCAAGTCCAATATTTTTAAACAATGTAAATACTTTGTACACGTATTTGGAGAAATCTATCCTTATCATTTAGCCCATGTTTGAGGCCCATTCTTTATAAATTCATTTCTCCACATACTCATTTTCAACAACGCATTTTCCCAATAAAATAATTTTACACATAAATCCAAAACTTTTCTGATGGAGATAGAATCGTTGTTTAGATAGAAGTTTAAAATAGAGTTTAATTCCAAGATTAGTTTTGATATTTTCATACAATTCTATCCAGTTTAGTTCAAGTTCGTTTAATTTTAGTTTCATTTCAGTTTCTTTCTCTATAAATAGATGGCTTCTTAATTGTAATTCACAGCCCTTGATCATATGGATAAATTGAATCTTCTTTTGCCCTCAATTCTTCCCTACTTTGCACCCCTTTCTTACCAAAATCTTCAATTGTTCATGTCATATATACGCTCATGCGTCATTTTCCCTACTTTTTAACCAAATGTTCTCCAATCACCGTTACATAATCTATTCTCCATAAAATGGGCTCAAACAAACACTCAAGACTAAACACATTTCTTCATAATTTTTTCTTATCTCATCAGAACCAGCTAAGATCTTCATCCTTGACAAATTAGAACAAGACATATATTATCAAGTATTTAAAAACCCAATATTATTGCAGAACTTTCCACAGAAGGGAGAGCAGAGAGGAAACAGCTTGTTAACTAAGAAAAGAAAATTTCCAAAAACCTTATCTTCTTCCATCTGCATCACGTAGCCATTTGAATCCATGTAATAGGTACAGGATGCAAGGACTATTTCTGCAGCCCCTTTCCAGTGTACATGAAACTCGGAATCCGACTGCAAAAAAGAATTATAGATAAATACAACATGCAACCCACCAAAATTGTACTATCACTATCTGCTATTGATATCTAGCTAAAAAAGAATGAATAAATCTAAATCTAATCACTTAATTATTCCATTTGTCTTTATACACCTTTCCTTTCCCATCTTTCCACTCCTATTTCCCATGAAAAGCTATTTATATTAGTATCAAATGTAGTAGGGAGCCAAAAGTGCATCTACATCATAACATTTGATTGATTTATTCAGTTACCAGTTTTAGAGAGACACCACCTCTCTTTTTCTCTGAGTTGAACGGAAAAGCATGGATTATTAGTGACTCTGATCGAACAGCATCGAAATCCATCCCAAGCTACAAGAGAAATAACAACTCAAGTAAACAAAATAGCATAAGAGAATCAAAGAATGTACTAACATGCAAACATAACTAGCTATATTACATTAACGCCCCACTGAAGAATGGCCTTTTCTGTTGGTGATCCAGAAATCTCCAGAGCTTTACTACCACCCTGTTAAAGACCAGCCACAACACTTTTCAATTGTTTTAGCATTATAATGGTCTAAAACTGATCAGATATTAAATTTACTTTGTCAAGATGCTTGAATTTTAATGAAACTAGAATGCTTGACAAGATTCTTATACTGCATATGCAGCCAATGTTAAGATCTTCCTTTCCATTTTCCAACAATAACTAAATATTAGAAGGAACATTTCATACAATACCAGCATAAATTCAATCAGCTGTGTAGACCTGTGATATCTACACATGATCTAATACCAACACCTTTGATGGTGCTAATTCAGTGCAGATGGTTCGTGCCTATAACAAATAAAAGCACATATAAAATGGAAGACAGCACTGCAGCACTTCGGACTATAACTCCAGTCTCTTCTTAAGACAAGAAATAAACAACAATTTGTGGCCAACTTCCCCTTTTCAACACAAGAATGCAATTAAGATTGATAACCTACTCATTGTCCATAGATTCTGAAAAACATGCATTCAGAACCACCATGATATGAAGAATTTCAGAGTACATTGAGTTAGAAATTAACATGCGATGAACAGTTCTCCATTTCAAAAGTCAAAATGCTTCTCAAAGCTTAGAAATATTATCCAGCACTTCCCACTGAGGTAATAATCCCCTCAAAAATTGTAGATGACATCAATATTACAGTGATGTTACAGTGTCAGGTGCAGTAGTCCTACGTGAGCATAACTCAGGGGATTATATTGATAGTCAGTTATAGTAGTAAGCCAGAAGGTCAAGGAAATTGCTGTTACCATTCAGCAGTAAAATGATGTGGAACCATGCACAAGATATCAGGCTGGTGCATAGTTTTACTAGCCGAGGATCCCACTGAAGTATGACTAGTGACCACTCTAGACGTAGAATAGAAACCACGCTATCAAAGATTGCACTCAAGGTGCTGCACCATTCTGATGCTGAAGCATGTGTAGGTGTCAGCATTGCTGTACACTAAGAGGCAACAGGGAGAGTTTTTTTAGTGAGGGCAACGAAAAGCTGGGGATGAGATGAAAATGAAGGCACGGTGCACGAATAGAGGTGGTAATCAGGGGATGCTGGTACAATGTTTCTTTACTTGAGAAACAAAGGCCTGATCCACCTGTGAAGAATATTATAAATTGTATATAATAAACTTATTTCTATTACAAAGTAAAAGACCCTATTTATAGGGCCATAAATAACTCTAAAAGGAAAGATTGTATAATAATTATACAATCAACTATTAAGGAAAATAATCCTGCACTATTGGAAAAATATCATAGAGATTATTCTTTCCA
>CAIGRT010104669.1:0-28105 GCA_903798405.1 Fraxinus platypoda | reverse complement strand
CAACTTACATCACAACATCAAAATCACACATCTAATTATTTATCAATTACATAAACATTACATCATTAATTATTTAATTAACCAAAAAAATTACATCTTTATTAATAACAAATTAATTCTTAAACAAAACTATTAAATATAAATTAGGCAAACGTGCATTGCACGTTACTTGCACCTAGTATATATATATATATTCCTATAATTGATATGAGTGTGTCGTCAACAAACATCACATTGAAAATATCACAAGATTTTGCAAATTTGAAGAGTCAATGGTTTCAGAAGAGACATTGAACTTTATCTCGATAAATTTGTCAAAAGAAATTGACTCGTATTTTTTAATCTATTGTATCTATAAATTACATAGCGTGCACGTGACGAAAGGGATTCAACATTAATTGGTTAGGCATCTGTAATATCAATTGAATCCTATCTAGTATAGTGTACCAAACACGTTGGCAATGTATTAACAAGAATTCACCCTATATAAATATCCCTTCCTCTACATGTCGGTGAATCCATTTATAAAACATAACATATTGTCGAATCATATCTAGTACAGTGTACCAAGCACGTTAGCAATGTATTGACAAGAATTCACCCTATAGAAATACTGAAATGTCAGTGACTTGGATAATTCATACTGTTTGACAGAATGAGGCTCCAACTGGTATTGCTCATACACCTCAAAACTAGTCTGTAGCAGCACTTGTAGGAGGAGATAAGGCTGCCTTTTATGGATTCTTCAGCAGCCATAACACACTCTTCGACTATAAGGGCAGACATTACTATAAATTCTTCTACATTCAGGGTCCACAGATTTCATCTTTGGTCATGGGCAAACGATATATCTCATGTGAAATAAATGCATCCATTCTTAAGAAAATGCGTTACAGAAACGAGCCACATGAGCTGCAAGTTTTCACCGGCTTATTTCTTTATTAAGGTTCTACTGTTTACCATGGATACAGGAGTACGTGATTTTCATGATTGCTAATAAGAGACATGAAATCCAAGGATCTATCACAGTACATAGCAGGCAAAGCGTCAAGGAAAGCTGTGGCTTTGTCTTTGTCAAGGGGAAAGTCGATGGCATTGGAGATGTGTACTTGGGTAGAGCTAAAGGAGCATATTCCAGGGTAGTTTTTGTAAACATCTACTTTTCTAGGATTGTTATACCTCAAGGCTGGATGAACTGGAGTCATCCGGGAAGTACAGGTTAAGAAATGGTGCCTCTTGGTGTAAATTTATCGATGTCTGAGTTAGTGTGTATGTTGCTGTATAGAAATAGCTACTGATCATGAAAATCGTGAACCCATCTTCTACTTGTACACAGAACGGCAAGTTAGGTATGGAATATTAGACAAAACTGTACATAAAAATGGACAAGATTATTTGGATAATGATGATTGTACATCAAAGTTTGTACATCAAGGGTTACACCCCCCTCACATGAGGGGTATGACCCACTGAAATAATATTTTTTTTATTCGAGTGGACCCCACCCCCCATGTGAGAGGGGTGTAACCCCTAATGTAACGCTCGATGTACTATTAGCACAATCGAGATTATTTCTACTACGATTTTGTTAAGTACTATACTGTTGTCCTTGTCAGTATGCACTATGAAGTATTACTATGACTTGACAAGAAAAACAGACAACATTTAAACTGCTTTTCTTTTATAATACAGAACAAGCACGAAGAGTCATAACTTACAAGTCGACTTTTGATCGCGATCTCAGTAAACAAAACGTCTGTAATTCAATGCCTCGCGTGAGTGCAGCAAACCTTGTTTCTGGCAAATGATTATAGAAAAAAATACTGAACTTTTCTTCATATCTCCTTCTCTGAGACAAAATTATCAAAGGTTAGTTTAAGCACTGCATAGCTTTTCTTCATCTCTCCTTTCCCAAGACAAAAAATGCATGTAAACCGCTATGTTTATAATTGTTAGCACTATCAACTCACCAACTATCTCAGTAACATGTCTACACTCAGCACAACAAATTGATCACTGAATGGCGAAATGAAATAAATTACATGAATTTATTACAGCAGATGCATCAGTGATTAGATTTCCTGATGCCAGTAAATGAAAAACACCATGATAAAGATGTTTAAGTGTATATGCTGCTGGCAATGCCACGAGCAAAAATCAAGCATAATTATGCACATTGTGGACATGTTCAGCACACAACATTAAAAAGTGCCATAGTAGAACATAGAATTTTAACTTCTTCCTTGTTCAATCGTGTTGAATACGACCCCGGCCCACCTTACCAAACATGCCATTTGTGTCTACAACTCTTTTTGGCCACAATCTCCAGCAACATTACGCCCTGCTTGAAATTGAATGACATATTGTCTCTGTGGATCTTTAAGCTTTTCCACGAGTTCTTGGAAAGATGGCCGGAACTGTGGTTCACTGGTCTCGATACAGATAAATTGAAAATTAGTTAGAGTCCAAATCATGAACACATAAGATATAGCTATCGAATGCAAGAGAAAATGAATATTCAAAGTATGCAATCAGAACTTCTAAGTAATACCAACCATAATGCTAAGAATTTTAGTTGCTGTAAAAAGAAATCAAACATATTTAACAATTGAGTGCACAAAGTTGCGCATATACAACAGGTAGAATACCATATCACTATTTTATATTTTTTAACTCAGAAAATTTAAAAACTTCAAGGCCACAATATATGATAAATGTTGAAAAAACAGTTCGTCTAAAACTCTTGGTCATATCATCTGAATAGAAAAGTTGTGTCCAAAATAGTGATAAAGATAATACTGAAAGTCATCTCTTTGCAGATAATGAAAACAATTGGATAGCTATTAGAACCTACCTTAGCCAGCAGCTCTCGATGATAGAAGCCCATTGAGGATCAACGTCCTTTGGAATCTCTAGCCGTTGGTTCATAAACCCTACAGCTCCAATAACCTGTATAATCCAAAGATACTGGTCAACATGCGAAAAAATTACTGCATGTGACTACAAACTTCTTTCATAATCGAGACTGATCGCACTCATTTCCACTTCAGGAAGTATGTAAGAATGTTGTTCAAGCTGATGTCTAAATAAATTTCTGGAAAAATTACCAATACCTGCATTGAGTTGAGGTTATCCCATGGAATCTTCTGGGTAATGAGTTCCCATATTATAACGCCAAAGCTGTACACATCATCCCTAGTTATTACAAGAAACAATGTCAAGATTCATATTCACTTGTTTCCATTAGATGTGCATTTATATAACAAGATTCAATTTCACTAGTCACTAAGCATACTTCTCGCCTGAGGGTTCATTACGAATAACTTCTAGAGCCATCCATTGAGGCTAGATGACCAGGAATAAGTTGTCAACCAGTTACCAACTTAATAAATTTAAATGTATCATATTGGTGTAGCTACGAAGAAGAGTGTTTAGTGACGGTTAAATACCGTTCCCTTCCCCGTCTTTGTTGTCAAATACGTTTCATGTTTAAGCCGTGAGAGACAGAAATCACCAACCTGTTGAAGAGGAGGTATCAGTTTTCAACTCATGGAGTTTCTAAAGAACACGTGAAGCAAAATAAGGAAATAAGAGATGAGATTAAACAGCACATTCTGAAGAACCCAAGGCAGACCAAACATGCACATCGAGCCTACTAGCAGCAAAGAAGGAAATGCTGAGACTCAACACATCTTGTACCTTCAATATAAATAAGGTACTTAGATTTGAACAGACTGATATCACTGGTATACTGAACTCTCAAGATACTTACAACATCCAAAGCCATGTGAATGTGTCGCTTCCAATCTAATTTTGGTGTATTTCTCTGTAATAACTGGAACAAACTTCCCCTGCATCAAACGGAAAGGTGGAAACTTGTATATAAGTAACTCTTTGCTAATTGAATGACACAAAAAAATGGAGATACAGAGAATAGATTCGTACATTGACATGAGCAGAAGATATAAAGATTATACAAGACTGATTGTGGGGATCAAAATAGAAGAGAAAAAGGGCAGAAAGGCACAGAGGGAAGTGGAGGACGCACCGAGGAAGAAACTCTGTAACAATACAGAGACGTTGAGGTGTAGTTACTGCACCCATGAAGAGTAGAATATTTGGATGTCGAAGACTTTTCATAATAGACACCTTCAAAAACAGAGAAAAACAGTAAGCAGATTTGGCAAGTCATATTCTTGGGTTTTTCTAATCATTTTCTTTCCATGCTCGCTTCTGGTACTAGGAAAATGCATATCAAATCATAAATTGCATCTTCTTTAGCCTTTTTGGACACTCTAAACATGGTCCAAGTGTACGACTCAATAGAAAGGAACACAAAGTTCTCCGTGCGAAACCAATCTATAGTCAGACAGCAGAAGTCACCTGATTGAAACCTATTTACTGTCACGAGATCTTATCTCGAAATAAGATTATCATGCAACTCATAATATCTAGCAAACCATTTTGCAGCAGTGTTTCAAAGTATTTTTTATAGAAGCTCATTGAAGAATAGTTGCAGTTCAAATAAAATTACAATATAAATAGCGCAAAGAAAGAATTTAAAAACAAACTAAACCGACATACTCACCTCCCGTCTGAAGGAAAATATTACATCATCAGAATATTCTTGCCTGGAAAATACCTTGACGGCAACATTCTGCATAACAGACATATTCATTTAATTAAAGATAAAAACTAGCACATCCAAAACTTTATATTTATTCTTACTTTACTTTTCTATTTGTGTAGTATTTTTTACAGATAAGAGAAATATTAACAGTAAAGGAAAAAGAACAATCATGGTGATGAGCAAGTCAATTATTAGCCATTTTCTATTTTAAACTTATAAATGTATGCAGGCAGAGTATATGCTTAAATTTGCCTAGAAAGGGCAAAAGTGCGAGCTCTGGGGTGAAATTTAATAAAGCATTGTACAATTCTCTACTTAGCGGTTCTTAATCATTAAAAATGTAAGATTAAGAGACAAGGAACATACTGATCCATACCACAGAGCATGATATACAGTTGCACAAGAACCTGCATAGAAACGATACAAATGTAAGATGTACAGAGAACTTAAAAGGCAGCATAGTAAAAACCAGTGATGAATTTTTTGCTACAAAACATAAAATACTAAGAAAAATCTTGCTGCCTAATTTTTCGGTACTCTGGAAAATTCAAGAACTGAAAGGGAAAAGACCTGCAACGACTAAGAAAACTAAGACTTGGTAATAACCACCTACAATGCCGGAATTTACTAACCTTGACCAATCTTTTCTCCAATAGTCAAGTCCTCCCACATGATTTCATAATCTAAGCAGTCAGATTCCATATCAATTTTATTAACAGCAGTAATGCTGGTATTTCCACCATTGCTAACAGTGCTTGTGCTGTTCACACTGAAATGTGAGGACCAAGATCCCGGAGCCTTGCTATTAGCAGTTCGGTTAGTTTCAGAAAGCTGATTTTCTGACTTCGATGTAGCAGAAGCATTCTTCTGCTGCCCCAACTCGTTGTCCTGGTCATTGTGTAACCACAGGCAGACAGGATAAGATGTCTTTGTTTCTGATACATCTTGTTCATTTCCTTTCCATGGCCATGCCAAACCTTTCTTACCAATCCAAAATTCAGCTTTGGAGGTGATGATCTTAGAGATACCAGGTTTTCCTTCACTCTCGTCACCTGAATCTCTGGATAGATTAACTGGAAAGTGCTCCTCATGACTAACCCCAAAGAACACACCAGATGGAGACGGATGTGTATATCCTTTGGGTGTACTGGCTCTACTTGAAGCTTCATCTTCCCTATGGTCAGAGAGAGCGGCATCCGAGAAACCATGATCAGAATGATGACTACCTCCACTTCCAATATCACGATCCAAACTGTTCTCTCCAGATCTTAATTTCGATTTAACTTTGTCACTGACTTTGGAAACCTGTTTAATGATTTCCAGAAGCCAACATACGCTTCAAAACTATTATTATTTGTAATTGTAATCAAGAAAATGAAAAGTAGAAGACTAACCAAATTTGATATTTTGGAGGAGACTGCAGCTTGTAGAGGCTGATGAGGATCGAGTCCAAGTTTGGCTAAAGCAAAGCTTCTTGGCCTGCTAAATCTTGAATTAGTTTCCACCGGCTTAGGCACAGATATTACTGCCTTTGCTTGTAGGAAAGGTCTGGAATCACTGGAAACGCATATCATCCCGACCAAAGAGCGATTATCATCATAGAAAGGGGTATTTGTTGCAATAACTAAAAACATGTTGCATCTCTTATGCTTAACAGGAAACTACTCTGTCCAACTTTCCCCCATCATTACACAATGCATTATATTTCTTCCCACTACAAATTCTCGGCCATATGTTATGAGCTCAAGGATATCCTGCCCTACTGCCTCTGCAGCTGAATATCCATAAAGATTTTCAGCACTTATGTTCCTGGCAATAGAAATATAACCGAATTGGGCAAAGGTAGAATACATTTTCCATAATAGGGAGTGAATCTTACCTTGCATTTATCAAAACAATTAATAATAAGTTTCCCAAGTTTGATTATCATCATTTTTATGTACAATCTCAACATTGCAACTACATATCAATATCAATTCACTAAAACTAAGTGTTTGATAGATTGGATTAGACTGTACTCAACGGAATGCCTGATCTCCTCCCCCTAGTGGACAATTGAAAACCATGCTTAAGGTTGCCTTGCCACATCAGCAGTGAGAAGTTTTTATCGTGCCAACTTAGGGCAGGAGATCAATTTCATAAAAAAGAGAATGAAACCAATATCTTGTCCATTGTATCGTCGAATACGGTATAATACTATGTATTAAACGTGCATTAAATACATAATGAAAGCTCTAACTAAAAGAATAATGCCATCGATAGTGAGAACTATGATCGTAATCTTACGTAGCATACACGTAACAATTTATTATTTTGACCATATTAAAGTATCAAATAACAAACTGCCACGCTACATATTCATTATGAATAACATTATTTATACTAAAACTATCAATTTACCCAAGAAAACTTCAACTAACTCACGAGTAAACTATAAGACCACTAAAATCGAGTATATGGACTGACTGTCCCATTGACTGCAATACATTCAAATAACGTTCATCAGTAAAGTTCACTGCCGCTGGCCCTCCACCACCACCGCCGCCACTATGCACATCCTTACTACTACTCTGCCTCTGCAAAGGCGATGAATGCCGGAATGATAGTGACCCTCTCTTCCACGCCGCCCCTAAACCACCATCTCCGCTGCCGGCCTTCCTCCACGGCACCCGTTGAGGGGAAGTGGAACGAGACTTCTGCTTGTAATAGTGATGTATAGTTGAATGTGGTGAATTCATGAGCTTAGACATCTCTTGCTTCTAACTCTTGGAGCTTCTTTAATAGCTCCTCCGCTTGTGGTGGTGCCCCTGATGCTGCTAATGATCCTTTTGCACTGTTTTCCATAATTAAAAAAAATTCCTCAACGTCCAACAAAAATCAACACCAAAACAATTACCCAAATTTCTTCAGCATGGATCTAGGACAAAATCATGTCTTTTTGTTCATCCCTATACTCTTTTGGTAAGCAACAACTTTTGTGTGAATCCATATATTTACTTAAAGCGGTTCTTGATTTTGAAGGTTCTCTATGGATGGAGTAATGCTATACAGTCGCACGGGTTAGAACTCCATGTTGCGTTAAAGTGACATTAAATTATGGGTGAAATTAAATGATTCACTTACAATTTCATCTTTCATTTAACCTATCATTTATGATCATCGAAAATGGAGTTGTAATCCAGTAGGACTACACAGCATTACTCGTATGAATCACCCTTTCAGCTGCTTATAATAATAAATAGATACAGCCGCCAAAATTGATGACCTTTCTCGGAAACGTGCGTTCAGTGCGCGGGGAATAGTAGCTAACTGTTTCTTGAAAATTTGTCATCTGGTCGGTGAGCACCACGTCAGTTGTGGAGCGTGAGATCTTAATTTAGCTACCTTCTTTTCCTCTTCATTTTAAAAAGAGGAACATTGCATCATGGGTCCCTAAATTATTTTAAAAGTAGCAAGTAGGTCTCCGATCATTACAAACGAGCATGTCTAAAGTCTATGTTTGGCTCATATTTATAAAATGTTAACAGACACTCACTTTTTATCATGTATTTCAAGATATTTACATATAGCACTCATTAATTCATCACTCATTTAAACATCATATTTATAATTTAAATCGATTATAAAACACTTCACGTATATGCACTTTCAATAACAGAAATCATTCAAATTTTCATTACATCATCACGGATCTTTTTTAGAAACATGCACAACTTCAAATTTCTAAGAGATTTTTTGAATTATAAAAAAGAATTAGACGAGTTAGGCAGTGAAAGACAACTTTTATAACCACAATGAAAGGTTGAGAAAATGTAAGTCATTTTTAAAGATTGAAGATTAAGGTACTATTCGTTTGGGAATAGTGTAATTTCGAGTTAAATGTTTCATTGTCCATCGAACTTTGCACCATGTCACGACTTACTCATTGAATTTTCAAAATCATCCCATTAACCGCTGAACTTTACTTCGTTAATGTTCATTACTTACCAGGTGGATGGCGCTTTAAAACACTCTGACGTAGACGGACAGAAAAATGAGGTGACCAATTAACTCCTTTCAAGTGGTAAGTGGAGTGTCAAATCAACGTCTTGTCATCGCCACATCACACACTACTAAAGATTTGAGATCGGGCTTCAGGACCAGAGATATGAGCCTGGATTCTGTAATTTTCACTGGTGAATCAAACTTCAACATCTTCTCCTCTGCTTCTATTATTGTTGGAACTTTGTTCTTTCGCCTCTAAAGTACACGATCAAGATTCTCTTGCTTCTGATGTTTCCCAAGTAATACTATTCACTTCCTCTCACTTCTTGTTTTATATAGTGATTTTCTTGGTGGGTTATTTGACTTAAGAGTGTCAAGATCGGATGTCAAGATCTGAAGCATTGTTGAAGAAGGCAGACAGAAGAAGGTCTACTTCTTTTGATCTGAACAATTATGCTAACTTTGAGTTGAGTTGGAAATTAACTTCACATTTGGAGATAATTAACTAGCCACGTCGTTTTTTCGTCTGTCATGTTAGCACGTCTACTAACAAATTCCATCGGTAAGTAATGGACACTAATGAAGTAAGATTCAGTGACTAATGGAATAATTTTAAAAGTTTTATGAGTAAACTATGACATAGTACAAAATTCAGCAATCATTGAAACATTTTAACTCTTGTAATTTCTTCCTTTAAAAAAACACAAAGAACTAGCAGTCACTTTTAATGCTTACCTCTTTCTTTTTTCAATTCCAAATTTATTGAATTACATAAATTATAGTTTTTCTACCAAATAATTAGTTACAGGTGTTGCAATTTAGACTAACATGGGGATGTGTTAAGTTCAGAAATCAGAAACAAAAACGAAAAAAAAAAAATCAGTCTCACGTGTGTGACTCAATTGACTTTTTAATGAGTTTCATTTTTTCTCAAATTCATTTTTAATTACAAATTCTTTCATAAAATAATTTTACACATTCTTCAAAAAATCATATTAAATTTCTACTTTTTAACCACTCATTCTTCAAAAAATCATATTATAAAATCTATTTATCCCAAAAAATGGGGTTCAAACATGGGTTAAATGACTAATAAATTATTGTTTTTTGGCTCACCACTTCGCAGTTATATATTACTAAACTGGGCATATGCCAAAGGATCATGGGATAAGATAAGAAGTTGGGGATTTTATATCAATTGGATTAGGGTTTCATTTCTCCGTAGTCGATTTACAATATTAAAACATAAAATTTTAGTACTATAAAACACGTTTTATTTTGAAGAGTAGGAGTTTTATTCATAGTTATTAGACCTGACCCGGACATCGACCCGAAAAAGGTACTGGGTCTCGGATTACTAGTTGAACCAGTGGGTCATTGCATTAAAATCTATAAAAAAAAATTTGAAGTATGAAAATTTTTTTAGGCAAAATTATTATTTTTAAATTATTTAGGTCTATAAAATAAAGTAAAATGTTTAACCAAAGTTTTTTATAAAAATACTTTTAGAAAAATTATTATTTTTAATATATATGATTCCTTGGATACATATAACTTATTTCACATAAAAAACACTAAAGTGCTCTACAACTCCAATGGTGAGGAACTAATTGTTTTACTTAAAGGTTCAATGTTCAATTCCTTGAACCCCCAAAATTTTAAAAAACAATTTTGAAAGCCGGTAAACCGGCCGGGTTAACTCGGGCAAAACATCGGTTAACTTGGGTCAAAGTCGATTTTTGACCGAGTCACATGCATTCCTATTAAATTAAGGGAAAATTACACAGTTGCCGTTGTTTAAAGTTCACAATTCAATAATCAGGCCTGAAGTTTCTTTATTCATAATTCAGGTATCAATATAATAATTAAATATTAAATATCTTCACCCAATTATTCCAAACCCTAATCATTTTTCCTTATATTTTCTCTCTCCATCTTCTTCACTCTCTCTCTATATTCTCTCCCTTCTCTCTATCACAAATAATCGGTGATTTATTGCCCGTCAGAGATCACCGCCGACGAACACTCTCAGGCGCGGAGAAGCTGTAATGAAGAGGAGATCGCTGCGTGCGGCTATGCACAGATCGGCGGCGGCGATGGTTCTCCGTGCCTAATCGACAGTGGTGGTTGCGGATTTGTGCGTTGTCGCCACCAGCTGTAATGAAAAGGAGATTGGAGCGTCTGGTGATTAGGTGCTGCGGTGGTGAGATCTGCTTGCAGTAATGGTGGGTTCGACGCTCAAGACGCCACCACCGCCTTCTCGTCTCCGGCTACTGTACCTGCTTTTGTTTATGTTGTCAATCAACCTCAGGCTTCTGTCTTTGCTTGCAGCGCCGCGCGTAGTAGTAGCTCGGCGTTGCGTTTTTCTTTTTCTTTTCTTGTTGTTATTGTGGAGTGAGGACGACTGGATGGTGGTGGAGCGCCGTTGGTGTTGATGATGGTGGTGGCACCATGCGGAGTGGAGTGGGGCTGTGGTGGTGTTTTGTGCAGAGCAGCGTGGTTGGTGGTGGTGTTGATAGTCATCCAGCGGCGGTGGTGTTTTATGTGGTTGGATGCGACGGTGGTGGTGGTGGTGTGTTGTGTGGTTGGATGCAGCGATGGTGGTAGTGTTTTGTGTGGTTGTGGTGGTGGTGGTGGTGGTGTTTGTACTGGTTGTCGTGAGGCCGTGGAGGTGATGGCGAGGCGGGTGAGGGTGGTCAAAAGTGGCTGAAGTGGTAGTGCCAGTGGTATGTGACCAATTATTTGGTTATCTATGACCAACTATTTAACCGTGACCTAAAAATTTGACAATATGTGACTAAAAAGTAATCTGTGACCAACAAGAAAATATGTGACCAATGAAATTTACCGTGACCTATAATTTTTTGAATTTGTGACTTCGAAATCATCGTTGACTAATTAATTTGATAACATGTGACCAATAATTAAATTATGACCTATAATTATATATATGTGACCATTAATTGTATAATTGTGACCTAATTAATACATGTTTTTAATTAATTAACTAAATACTTGAGTTTTGCATTTTTTAAACTTAATACCTGATTTTTGAATGGGTGAAACTTAAAACCTGATTTGTGAATTCTTCCCTTAAATTAATCTACCCGGCCGGACAAGGGCCCGGGTTTTATAACTGTGGTTTTATTACATCCATGGCAAGAAAGACGTCACTTTTGTGTTGAAAGACATTATTTAAATAAATTTTTCTCTTTAGTTGAGTTGTCTCAACATGGTATTAGCAAGCCGATGGTCTTATATTATCATTGTTTGTATTTTGTATGTCTTAAGCATTCGATGAGAAAATGGATTGAGTTTCACATAAAAAGACAGGTTGAAAATCTCAAAAGAGATATTAAATTTCAATAAAATTTTAAATATTTTTTTACAAAACCAATGATACCCAATAAATGAAATGTTTGTCTTATCTTGATACTAGTGGGGTGCACGTACAATGCACGTGTTGTACTTTAGTTGGCTATCTAATAACGTGGAGTGATTTTTAATTATTTTACACAAATTTGGGACGAAATCTTTGTCTGAAGATTGCACTATAAGTAAGGTAATGTCAACATCCCAAATATTCAAGCACAGCCTATTTCTCCTCTAGAAAACTAAGAACGCAAGCTATAGAATCTCATCATATCAGGAAAAGGCGAAACATAAAGGATTCTTCCTCAATAAACAAGCCAAATGGAAACATGAGTACCCCTCACAGTGCTTCATATTCAACATATCATATTTATCAATCAAACAGAATGAAATTCAACATGAAATGTTTAGCCCAAAGGAACACCAAATAATTTCCTGGCAGTTGACACAATATGGCACACGATATCATGTTTGTGACTTAGTTGTTTTATAATGCCAATGTCCATTTCTGATAAAGAAAAGCAACCAACTAAAGACCAAGGAGAATGAAGACTTTATTTTGAAGACTGAATAACTCACTGGACTTGTATTTCTGATAAAGAAAGCAGTCAACTGAAGACCAAAGAGAATGAAGGCTTTATTTTGAAGACTGAATAACTCACCTGACCTGCTAAAGAAGATAAATATTAACATGAAAAGCAAACTATGTCTCATTATCAATAAATATAGGGATTCATTTACATTTACTGTCACCTAACAAAATACTGAACAAAACTTGACAACATAATGGGTAAGATTTTAACTTATTTTCCTCCTTTAATAATATAAAGCTATTTAATCATCCCTACTGAACATGTTCTAAAGTACCACCAGGGTTCATCGCCATTTCAGTGTCAATAATCACCTCAATCACCAGCAACATCTCTAGTGTTCGACCACCATAGCAGTTATCTCATAGTCCAGTTGGAAACATGTTGAGCAACACAATCATTAATTGACAAGGTTATTAAATGAGGACTGGATTCAGCATTGGCTGCGGTTGGTTTCAATGGTGGCAATGGTGTTTACCATAGAGAAAGAAAACGAGAAAATACCATGGGTATTTCATTGTTTGATTATTATTTTTATTCAGCCATTATTATTGTGTATCAATAACAAGAATGAATCGACATTAGAATTTAGATAATTGTTCCTGTCTTCCTTTCCCACTTCCCCATCCAAAACGGGAGATCTGGCTTTGCTTATAGGTAATTCAAATCTGACTTTAGTTGTTTGCAACTTATACAAACCAATCCTTGATGATCAGCATATTGTGGTACTAACAATGATATTTTGACTCGTCGACAAATCTGCATGTATATAATCAATTATCTATTGTTGATAATAGCCTTTGCATTTTGATTTAAAATTTCTAGATTATTTATCTACACCCCCCATCCCCGGTGGAAATTTTGCTGATAAGGTTGTTAGTTTGAATCCTTTAGTATTCTTATGATGCTAGTTAAATTCTAAAAACAAATATGACGTCCCAAACATTAAAGAAAGAGATTAGAGAACAAAATAAAACAAAGCAATACTGTGGTTTAAGATTGCTAGTTCAGTCAGGTAGATATTGCCCAAACATTAAATAAAACTTACTTGAAACACCAATAGGACAAATGTAAATGGAGAAACAAGAATAATCACATATTTAAAGGGTATGCACAAGTAAGACGATGAAAAATTTAGACTAAAATTCATCACTTAGGCTTACTTTGTCATTCACGTTCGCTCCTTTAAGCCTCTGAGTATAGATAAAACGTCCTGAAAAAACAATATATTCCCGAGATCCAACTTGTAAGAATAAAAAACAAGTTACAAGTCAACTTTAAAACTCACTATGAACATCACCAAATTATGTTTTAACCTAAAAAACTTGGGTAATAACTTGAACATTATATCAATAACTCAACAATAGTACAACCCTCTTCTGCACGAACAGAAACCAATATCTAGCAAAAATATAGCACCATGTCAATTAAGTCTAATATATTACTCAAAATTAATCAAAAGTAAGTAAATTCAAAAGAGACAACAGTAGTAGCATATATCAAAGAAAAAAGGCATTTGAAAACAGTATAATCACAGTAGTTGAAGGCAAAATTACATTTGTTTATGGGGGCAGAAATTTTAGAATTGGTTAAACATGGGTGCTCTATATGTCCATATGACATGGAGACACGCCGTATCTCGATGTGGCATGAGTAAATTTAATCAATCATCACTTATCTTTAAAATTGTTACTACTTACTCACTCATCTTTAACGGTTACCAAATAATCACTCATCTTACCCATCCACCACTCTTTTAACACTCGTCTCTCCACATGGATGGAAAATTACACGTGGATAACAAAAATTCTACGTGGCATTAATTATGTTCAAGTCACCAAAAAGAACGAAACAAACACGCCTTTATATTATTAACCCAAATGAATGAAAAATAGAAAAAAGAAAAAAAAAAATGGGCTCCGTGCAGCACAGAGAGTTTCTCCATGCTGCACGGAGAGTACTTGTAAACTCTGTTCAGCACGGAGAGTTCTTTACTGCCTTTCTTTTAATGAATGATTCTGCCTTTCTCCAATGGCTAATGAAATCAGTTTTGTACATAGGATATACTGGACAGCTTCGAGGAGACAGAATTTTGGTATGCAGATCCTGGAAGCATGTCGGGAAATTCAACGCGTTCTGGATCATTCAGGAGGATACTACAGCCTCAGCCTCAACGAGTAGATGAAAAATGGTGGTTGCCGGTTCTTTGTGTTCCTTCTACTGGCCTATCTGGGAAATCAATGAAGCATTTGTTCCAAAAGCGCGATTGTGCCTACCAAATTCACAAAGCTTCACTGTCCATCAATAATAGCATTCTTGCTGAAGTGGAGATACCAGAATCATACCTTGCAACTCTGCCGAAAGTAGGTTGGCACCAATAATTTTTCATAACAATTGCATAGACCAGAAAACTTTTAGTAATCAATTCTAACATCATTTTTGATGATTCTAGAATGGAAAAGCAAGTGTGGGAGATGATATTTACTGCTACATGTATACCACAGAAAAATTTTCCCCGGGTTATCTTCTTGATTCTCTTGATATAGGCTCTGAACATGATGCACTTGAGTTTGCAGACAAGGTTGAAGCTTCAATGCATACATGGAGACGTAAATGCGTGACTCGCTCTAAATCATCATGGGACATGGTTAAGGACTTTGTGTCCGAGATCGATCGAAATGATAAGAATAATGTCTTAGCCCCAAGAGCCGAGACCTTGTTGTTCTGCCTGAAGCAAAGATATCCAGAACTCTCACAACCTACATTGGACACAAGCCTAATAAGTTGATTTGAGGGAGAATTTTGAA
The DNA here is from genome assembly GCA_903798405.1 of Fraxinus platypoda. NCBI lineage: Eukaryota > Viridiplantae > Streptophyta > Magnoliopsida > Lamiales > Oleaceae > Fraxinus > Fraxinus platypoda. The sequence continues at coordinate 12,722 of CAIGRT010104669.1, read as the reverse complement.
AAATTGATTACATTTGTTTATGGGGGCAGAAATTTCAGAATTGGTTAAACATTGGTGCTCTATCTGTCCATATGACATGGAGACATGCCGTATCTCCATGTGGCACAGTGTCTCCATGTCATACGGAGATTTTTTTTCCCTTTATCTGGTTTTCGAATGAGTATTTAGAGGGAGAGAGCAACTTGGTTTATGGCAAATAAATTACAATATTTTAGTGGTTATGAATGAGTTCAATTTTACGAATGAGTTCCAAAAAAAACTTTGTTTCTACCTTATTGTTGTTCTGCTTATGGTGTCTGCATTGCTGCTATTTTTCCTGTGATTTCTTGGAGGTAGTATTGCACAGAGAAGAAAACGCTTACAGAGGCGGAGGTAGTGCCGGTTACAGGTGTGAGCGTCAAGGAGGCAGTGGCGGAGGTAGTCTCGAACAGACAGTATTGGATGCTTAACCCTGACAAATCTAGGGAATACGGATTATGAAAACAATTGGAGAAATGTTTAAACGACGTCGTTTTGGTTGACGGTAGGAGAATTCAACACCTGTAAAAAAAAACTGGCTCTTTTATATTTGTTAGAAAACTATTCATTCTCTATAAATAGTTATTGTTGCAATCACCGAGACAAGCACACAATCTAGCATAGAGAAATGTTATAAGTACAGGAAAATTTCCACAGATTTTACACAACTGTCTTCCTGTGCAAAATTTGTGGAAATTTTCTGTACCTGCAGATTTATTCTCTAGCATAACAAAACCTTTGCTTCTGCATACCGAAATTTCGTCGAAATTACTTTTTTGACTATATTTATTTCTCTGACCAAAATCCATCCAGTACTCAACCATAGACTAGATACATTTAACTGCCATAATAGTTTTTTCTGCTGCATGAGTTGAAATTTATCGTTCATATTTCAGTGTCTTCTCAGCATTTCCTACTAAAATTTCGATACATCACTATATTGAACAATATTAACACAATGACAAGACGATATTTTCAAATGTGATGTTACGTATAGTATAATTTGAAATCATCTTCTTATTTACTAACATTATCCATTGATGTAGTGGCGTATCAAAATTTTAACGAAACGGAAATAACATATCTTAACTTTGAAGGCATGTACCTATATTATTATTTAGACCGAATTTTTTACACCTAAAATACAGAAGAGGGGTTGGAGAAAATAGGATATTATTTTTAATTAGGACAATATTTATTCCTCTGATTCTTTAACATGATTTTTTGTCTTCAAAATGATTCCCGTTAGTTTCACCTTTGTATGCTAGTTTGTTTCAGTGCACAAAATAATTAAGGGCACGTAAATTATTTATAATAGAGACAACGGGCAGTAAAAATAACTGTCGGATTTATTATTAAGCTCTTGTTTGACCTTATTATTTTCAAAATACATTTTTTACTCTCTTATTTTCGACCATACATTTTTCAATAAAATAATGACACGTAAATCCAAATTTTTTACTTACTTTTTAATCACACATTCTCCATCAAATCACTATTTCAAAATGTATTTTTTGCAAAAAATGAGATTCAAACATGCTCTGAGTACGACATTTGATCAGGCGCGTAACGTTTTTGAAATTTGAGGAGAGTTTACTTGATGATGAAGATGGTTTCTCCCACTGAACACCGAGACAGTTCTAGACTAGTAAATGACTAAAGTTTGGTACTTNAAAAAAAAAAAAAAAAGGACTCAAACAGGCTGTAAATGTTACCATATAAAGTATATTTGAAAGCACAAGTTTGACTTTTTTGTGTGTATTGAGTTACAAAATAAGTGTGGCAAGATCTAGAGATTCTAGACCAATAATTTCAAAAACAGTTTTTGAAATCATTGACCTAGATCGTCAAACAATTTTGTAACCTAATTTTGTACACATAGCTTATTCTCAAGAACATTATTGTGTGTACAGATGAAAAAGATACAGAAAGCTTACATATTACACACAAATAGGTGGGGCCCATTTTTTTTTTGCAATATTTAATTCACATGGGTCCCACCCCCATGTGAGTATCTGTATTTCTTCAGTAAAATTTTTTCTGTACAAATAGATAATTCCATTGCTGTGTGTACAGATGAAAAAGATACAGAAAGCTTACATATTACACACAAATAGATGGGGCCCTTTTTTTTTTTGCAATATTTAATTCACATGGGTCCCACCCCCATGTAAGTATCTGTATTTCTTCTGTAAAAATTTTTCTGTACAAATAGATAATTCCTACTCTCAAATAACAATGCCATTTCAAAGCACAAGTTTGACTTTTCTGTACAGCCATGTCTCCCCATCTTAGTTTTGTTTTGTTTTTTGTTTTTTGTTTATCCCTTTAAAATTTCTTACATTGATATATTATATTCCGGATTAATTTTTTATTTTTTTCTGAGCCTGTTTAGAGTTCTTTAAAATTGAGGAGTTGAGCCTATACTAGAGAGATCGAAGACCCTTTTAGACTAGACTAGAAAAGGAAACCGAAGAAAGACAGACGCACGTACTACACAAGGCTGGACAGTTTAACTTATATTTCTTTTTTAATCATGTTCGGTAAATTTTTCCCAAATGTACACCCAATCTACATAAAGGAAACCGAGGATAGACAGACACACGTAGCGTACTACACAAGATTGGACAGTAAAATAGACAAATTTTAACTTATATTTCGTTTTTAATCATGTTCGGTAAACCTTTCCAAATGTACAGCCAACATATGAGTGTGTACGCGCATGCGCTAAAATTATGTTAGGTAGATATTGTTGATGAAGATGATGGATTTGAGCGATGACTTTAAACCAAAAAATCAACTTATCAACCTTACCAAAAATTGGATAGAGTAACAGTAAGGATATGCGTGAAAAACATCAAAGAAAAAGAATGTCAAAATAACACCAAAAGAAATGTATGCAAAGTCGAGGTAAAAGTGAAACTCTTTGTTCTTAAGTCGAATTTGCCCCGCAACGGTGCCCACGGATGATGGCAATCGACTCTCAAGATATAACGACAATCTTCTTATATTAGTAGCATTTCAAAACACAAGAACAACCAACCGAATATTAATTTTTGTGCTCCTTCAAATGAAAATGGAAAAACAACTTTTTATGGAGAATTTTGGCTAGGAAAAAATGAATTTAATGTTATGCTATGATTACATATCATTGGGATGAACAAATAGACGTCTCAAGTATCTAATTTATAAAGAATGAAAGGTTGTGAGTGAAGTGCGGAGCCCCAAACTTAGCAACATTTGCCAATGGTCGCAACTATTGTTGTCGCTAGCTTGTCACCCTTGCGTCGCTCGAGCGTCAAAAATAGAAACGAAGTTGGACACATTTATAGCCAGTTGCCTCTCTTTTCTTCAAACGTTAGACCGTAATTTCTCATTCACCTAATATTGGTTTGGAGATTTTCAAATATACCACGACGATCTACTCGACGAATAGAACAAGTTAGTCTATTTAATTTCATAATTTGACTATCGAATCAAGTCCAAATATTTGGTAGAAATTGACAAGAAAGCCACTTTTTCATAATTTAATACTTAACCAATTCCAATAGATATACTAGCAACTTTTGACACAATATATCTAGTTTATTTGCAATTCTATGGGCACTAGTTCACAAAATTGTATTTGATACGTTCATCCACCATCGCGTACAACCCTGCTAAAGTCTCTCTTTACATTCACGGCTCTTGGAAAAAACTTCGAATTGGGAGGGCAATTGACGAGTGTGTTTTACTCACGAGTTTTATATAATATTAACTTGTGTTGACTAAATCTTATGAGTATAGAACGCATTTGAGGTATTTGTTAGTGTTGTTTTATAGGTTGGTGATGTGGTGAAAAATGGTGCTAAAGTGAAGAAAAAAGCCAAAAAACTAAGAAAAATAAGCAGAAAATCAACGCCTGGACGCCATACTTGGAGCGCCCAGAAGCTCCAAGACTGAAATTCCAACCAACAACACAACGCCCAAGCGCCATGATCTAAGTGTCCGGGCACTGCAATTGACTAGAAACAGCACGGAAAGAACATAGATGCAACGTCTGCCCAGAAGCAACAAGGAAAGAACGGGCTCCGTACTCCTAACGCCTAGGCGCCACCTAGATTTATAACGCGACGCTTAGGCGCTGTGCCGCCGTTTTAGGGTTGCACCATTTTGGCTCGTGAAAAGCCTAGAAATACTCCAAATTTGGAAAAAAAAAAAAGTGAAGATGAGTATAAATACAAGAATTGAGGCACTTTTGGAGGGTTTCACACATTGAGAAAAAAAGAATACAACTAGAAATTGAAGAGCACAAATCAAGAGAGAAAAATATTAATAAACTCAAGATTTAAAGTATTGATTGGAAGATGAAAAAGTTTTTAATGCAAGATTAATCTCTTTTTTTTACATATTTATTCAAAATTCGGTGATGTATTCAATGACAATTTCTTATTTTTCTCATTCCATTATTATGAGTAGCTAAATTTCATATTAGGACGAACAATGTAATCTATTTGGAATCATTTTATTTCTTTTAATCAAGATTCTTGTTATTTTATCAAACATGTGTTGATTTTGTTGTGAGTTTAATGCGTTAAATTACTTAATTACTAATTTGATGGTTTTGTGAATCTTTTATGAATCAAAATGTGAGTTTAAGATTTAGACCACATAGTAAAATTCGATAAATTAGTATAATGTGTAGAAATAGCTATACTAATTATTGCAGTCTTACATGAATTTTTAAATCTAATATTTCGTTTATCTAAAATTGACTCGCATAGAGATATGAGATTAAATTAATTAAATAGGTTCAATGAGAACTCGAGAGAAGTAAATTGAATATAATATAAGAATTCGATCGAACACTACGTTATGTTATGAAACTTGAATTAAAAAATTAAAATGTCCCATAGTTGAATCTTCAACCAACCTTTGTGGGCAAATTTTGATATTTTCTACAAATTAGAAGTAGTTAGAAAAATAATGACAACAATCACAATACTTTGTTTGTTTTTGTCAAATAGTAGTTAAAATATTAAATTAGGCATTAAAGTATAGTTCTCGTGAGAACGATAATTTGAACTCATATGTCCACCATATTACTTGTTACGATATCGTACATTTGCAATAGAAAAACACAACAGCAATCCTCCCATTTAACTGACCGCACCCCAAATCGAGAATACTAGGGCACCTGGGAGAACCATGTCCAAGCAACTAGGCAAAATGACTCAATAACATGTACCGGTAAATCTAGGTTCTATAGTTTCTGAATCAACCGATATACATTATTAGCAGCCAGTGAGTATAAACCAAAATTACAGAGAAAACACCAATGACCACAAGACTTATCAAGAGAACCCAAAGGCAGTAATTATCTTAAATTAGCATCAAAACTTGAGAACAATGCATAAACAATATTTCAAGAATACACACTTACAGACAGTATGGCAGCATCCAGGACAGAGCGTACAAATTTGTGCCCTTTCTCTTGGTTCATATCCTATTTTACATGGTAGCAAACCCTTTCACATACTCGAGATTAGCGCTATATACTAGAAATCGCCCTCACAATAGAAACAAGGTGGGAACTCTAAAGGGAAGGTCGTAATGGATAAGTATTGGCTTAAGGGGCAGAAGATAAGTCCAAAGAGCCTACACATATATTATCGGTACTACTAATTACTCATTAGCTGCCTCGCAAAGCAAGGATCGAAGTGCTAACCTTGTACATTCCGTGGCAAGTGTCCCAAAGGTAATGCAGGAAACAATATTGAGGATCTAGATGTAAGTCCTTGCTTCCGTAAATTTAGACCACACTCTTCGAACCTCTTTGCGGCATGGGTAGGTCAAGGATAATCAGAAAATAGCATCTTTCTGATTCTCTAATATATTGAACTTCACCATTCATGAGCCTCAAGATTTTTCTGCACATGCTTAGTCCTAGGCCTTCCTGGGACACCCATAGACCATTATAAAACATATCTTGAACCAGTTCAGGAGGAAGACCTTCACCTGGGCACACAATTCTTCATCAATAAAAAAGCAATATCAGTCACTGAGCTAGCATAGATATTTGAGAATTAAAGCTTAAACAGAGTAATGGAAGAATACAGAAAAAAAAAATGGATAGAAAATAATTTTACTGCTCAAGAGGTACAAACTAGTTTAACAAAAATAAGAAAATCAACAATTATCTAATAAAGAATACAACATAAACTACAAGTTTATAATTGTAGAGACACTTCCAGTAACGTAATGCTCAAGCATCTAAGATGAAGATTCTATCATCCTGAATGAAATTACATGACATGATTATAGATATTAAAGACAGCATTTAGAATTTCTCAAAAGCTAAGTTGGGTTTCCACAATCTCTTAAAGTGCCTCAACCTAAATCCCCAAGCCAAGATATTAACTTCATGGTCAACCTGAATGGTAGGAACAACATCAGGCTGCATTAGGTTCAATCGTTGGAAGTTGTAATATATTAGCATCCTTTTCACAGTTGGCAAGTAAAAGATGAAATGCTTCAATATTTATTGAATCGTGGACAAAGTCATTATAAATCAGATTAATGAATGATCTTAGTTGGGTCAAAGCACCAAATAACTTTAGAAGAGATGAATAGAGAGAGAGGACAATTTTTACTATCATTAATTAAATCAATGAAACTAAAACCACAGAAATCTTAAAACATTTACAACTTGTGTTAAAATCATCAGGAGTGTATCCTCCATCATACGGTCCATACACGGCCAGTTTGGTTTTGTAGATCTTCCATATGAACAGGTGTTCAGTGAAGAGCCGGAGACGGTACAACTGAACCTTGGCACAGCTTGGATGAGGTGTCAAAGATATCGAAATCGTGGCGGGGGTGTTTTTCTACCTTGTTTAGCTTATCGGTGTTTCGAAGAAGACCTACATGGGACAACTTACTACTACTAACAGGCAGTATACTTGCTTCTAACAGAACCTATATAAAGAACAATTCTACTCCATTAATTGGACATTTAATCGTGTCATTAGGTTGAAGAATATTAATAAATGGACAATGTCAGTGGCTTCCGAATACATAATGAGAAAAGGCATAAAGAGCGCGTCATTTCATTAATGCTTCTTAAGACAGCTGCGTTGCAAATGAATAACTCCGGAGTCACTTTCAGCCTATTTTTTGGTTTCTCATCTTTAGTCTATCTTTAGTCAGTTTAACGAAGGAGCACTGAAGACTACATGAAGCAGACAGAGAATCAAGATCTTTGATGCCGTAAAAATTACTAGTAAAATAATCACAACAGTATTAACAAATTATTGATTTTAAATTTATTAACAAAGTATTGAAAACCAATGTGGAAAATCATACCTAAATTCAATGTGCACAATAGTTATTCCATCAGAAATAAGCTTTAAGCTTGGTCTAAGTTGAATTTCTACCCAACCTTCTGGAGATGGTGCATAATGCACCATGTTCAATAAGAAATCTGCCAAGACCTGTTGAATTCTAACTTGATCACCATAGACCGAAAATGTCTTAATTTCTTCTGGGATATCTCGGATTAATTGCAGACCTCTTTCCCTCAGCAATAACATTACTTGGCTAACAACAGCATCTATTACGCTCCCGAGTAAGAATTCTGCCTTCTCAAGCTCCAGTGAACTACCAGAAGATTGGCTAAAAATTAGTATATCTCTTTTTTTACTAGCAACACGTAACAGATATGCAGCAACAGAAATATAAAGGTATTAGGTTAACAAGCTCTGAGAATCAGCAAATAAGTTTCTCACTCCATCCAAAACACGTTGGATATATTCATCTTTTTACAATTGATATTACCTTGATATACAAATAAACAAAATTATTGTGACAAAAAATTCTGATGATGGAGCTAGAGTAGATGGATGATTTATGTCAAGGTAGTAAGACTGTTTTCTTGAAGAAAGGATGTTATATTGCCATCGAAACAGACAGTTCAAAGTTCAAATCAGAACTTACCCATCCTCAATATTTTCCAGATCAACATCCTCTATAATCTTTAAGATCTGCTTTTCACAAGCAGCACTGGTTTCAAGAAACTGCCTTTGATCTTCTGCCAAATCTGTGGCTTCCAACAGTGAGTTAGTAAAGCGTATGCCACTTAATGGATTCTTTATTTCCTGACAAATGTAAGCCAGCTCTTTCATTTTTGAAACACACTTCTTTTCCTGTTGCCTGTGGACTTTTAAAGCTTGCTGCAATTCAGGACTCACAATCTGTAAGAAACAAAATGCTCCAATAATTTGTCCCTCCATATTAACCCTCTTATTTGCAGTCAAAAGAGCTTGTATATATCTGCCACTTCGGTCAAAAAACGAAAACGGGAACTTGTCAGTATCCTGGCCACCAATTGCATTATGCAAGACGATCATGAACTTTGTCATAGCATCTGTGCCTTTAAGCCGACAGCAACTGCCAAATACTTCCCCTACTAACAACTTTCCAATGATGTCCCCTCTGTTCCACCCAGTGAGCTTTTCTAGAGCAGTATTCCACTCAGAGCAACAGGTGTTGTCATCTGAAGCAAATATAGGTGGAATCAAAGGGTTTGGACTGTGTACAATAGCCTTGTAATCACCTTGAATGTTGATAAATTTGTCCATCACCAGTTTCTGTCCAGTAACATCCTGTCCAACAAAGCAGACCCCAACAATATTGTTTGTATAATCCTTACTAGAGCAAGCATTTACGACCACAAATACAGCCTTATTATGTTTTTCAGTGCCAAAAGTCCTCAACTTTATTTCCACGTTCTTATCTTCTTCACCTGCAATTATTAATTTTAGCATGAGGATATATCTTACCAAGCAAAGTAGATTGATGAATTACTGAAAAGTATTGCATGCATTCCTTGAGATTAGCCAATGGCATATTTTTCATCTCTCTTTTGATCAGTTCAATATGGTGCTTTTAACAGCAAAACAGGGTGGTCAATTTGCATAGATTTGACACTTGTCATGGATGAAACTTGTGACCAACAGAAAGTTTTTATAGTAGTATAATGCACAGGGGGTAGCTACAGCTGATAAAAGTCCGAAATCATTACAAGGGGTAGGTCTCAAGATGGTTGCTTCTGAAGTAGATAGTAGAACACTAGAAATATTTAAAAAAATAAGGCTCATTTGAGAACGGGTAAGAATAGATATCATTTTCTTGTTTGTGTCTCGATGGGTTTGCCTATTCAGAAAAAAAAAAAAAAAAAATTGATTTGTAATCAGTACCATTTCATAATTCGACCTGCAATTTATACAGTCATTTAACATTAAAAGAATACACAAAGGCATACATACTTGGTGCTTAAGGATCTCATACATAGAACAGTCAATGAGTAACAACACTTTAAAGATCTCAGATTTATATGGCGTGAAAGCTGTTCAGGATAATTAATAAGTCAAAGGAAGAATAGTTATGCCTTTTTCTCCTCTTCAGTCTACAATACCATTCACAAATAACAAAAGAAGGATAAATTAGACAAAAAGGAAAATAAAACAACCAACTAACTATATGGCTATCGGCATGAAGAAGAAATCAAGCATACTTGCATTTGAGTAGAATGTAAAGAAACATCCTTGATGATCTTAGAATATCAGCAGAAGGACAAAATTTAAATAGACGGAATACCTCTTAGAGCACGAAACAGAAGCTTGTCCACAGTTTCTACTGATTCTTTATGAACAAGATCGTGAACCAAGGACTTCCCCATTGCTTCTTCAACGGATAGTCCCGTCAAATCTGCAACTTTTGCATTCCACCCATTTATATGGCCTTCAACATCTACAGCAAAAATGGGAGCTGTTGCAGTCTCTATCAACCTAACCATTTCTCTGGCAACAGAACTAAGCTCATCCATCCTGTGCAAGTCCAAGTCCCCACTCTGAGCTTGTACGACAGCCTTAGAATTGCTTCTATCAGCATCCCTGAAAGAATCTCGTAAAATGAGCTGCAAAGAGTGAATGGCATCCATTTCCGCATTCTCCCAAGGCATACTCCGGCTCTTAACCACTTCTAGAAATGCTTTGAATGAAGAACGTGGATGCAGCCTGTGGCCATCATCTTTATCCTCTGGATGATGTTTTGCCCCACCCCACTTAATCTCTTTAGCAGTGTGGGAACGGAACCAGAACAAGAAGTCTCTTGAAGTGATATATGCAACAGCCATCCCACAAACAGCATCCCCAAGCGATGCTGCCTCTGGATACCCTGCATCAGCCAGACTATCAGTGCTCAAACCTGTAGAGTCTCCATGGAAAGCCAACAACCATTCCACAACATCCTTTACTTGCATTTCAGAAGGTGTCACGCCCAATGGATAATACTTCCCCTTGTAATAAAGTGCAGCACCATCACATTTCACAAGATCCATAATACTAGGGCCTTGGGTAACGATGCCAGTAGGAGAATCTCGAAGCAGCATGTCACATAACAGCGTTTGTGTCCTCAAAACACGTTTCTCAGACAACTGTGATGCTAATTGCAGTTCCATGTTTAACTGAAGCCCGAATGCCTGCATTAGGAATTCACAAGCATAACGAAGTGGGAACGGAATGCACCTAGCAGAAGTGTGATGGCCAACAACCAATCCCCACAGCCTCATAGAATTTCTTCCTCCAACAACATCCTCGTCATTTCCATTAATAATAACTGCCAAAGTCAGTGAGGCAATTGACCCCATATTTGCCATGTACTGAGCGTGGCAGCCATGAGGAGCCCTAAGCGTTGAACCAACTAAACACAGAGGCTGCATTAGTGATTCATCCTGAATCACCCTGACATGGGTGGCATGACAGTCTACGATCATCCTAACCCTATTTTGCATAAATAAAAACCTTGAAGCCTGAGGAATATCTGTGGAAGGATAATGCAAACCGATATATGGCTCTAAGTCCTCCCTCTTACTCTCAGCCACAACCTCACCATGCTCGTCCTCGTGAAACTTATAAACCATAACCCTATCATACCCCGTGAGCTCCCTCACACTCTCAACAACCGTATCACACAAAAGCTTAATGTCCCCACCAGGGAGCGACTGCAAACGCGAAATAGCCCTCACTGCAAGTTTCTGTGATTGGACAGCACCGGCAATAGACAGGGCTGGATCCTCTGTCCTTGCAGGCTCTAAATCAATCACTATGGCAACATCTATCCTATGCAAAATACCATAAAATGGCCTCCCAGAATTCTTAGAGTGAATCCAAATCGGATTCAATAAAGTGATCTCCCGTGCCCCAAACGCCCTCTCAAGCAAAACAGAGCAGGATGGGGTAAAAAGGGTACGCACATCAGTCCCAATTGTCAAAATCTCAGGCTTCTCAAGACTTGGGACTGATTGAGGAGTTAAACCAAGCATTTCACGGGCATTTTCCGAGTAAGATATCACGCGAAAATTAGACTCATCCACGGCTATCATACAACCGAAGGGTTGAATATGGCCACCACGTTGAATTTTCGACAAATAAGTAGCGATTTGCTGCTCGGGAACAGATTGTGTTGTGGTCTTAATAATCTGTGAATAATCAAATGATTTTCCTGACTCACCCGATTGCTCAAAGACAGCATGGAGCATGGCATCAACTGTGTACTGTGCAACAGCTTTGCTAATCGGTTGATTACTGCTAGAATTTGCATTAACATTACTATGATGACGAGGATTGCTCGTACCTGACGATTGAGCTTGAGTTAAAGACCGAGAATTGTGTTTATTAGCATGCGTTTCTCTGCTTCCAGAAGCCATTTTCTTCCAAAAAAAAAAAAGTTACCTTCTTAAGTTCTTGAATTTCATGGAAAATATTTGGTCCAAGGGCACAAACAAAAACAAATAGGGGAGAAAAATCAAAGTAAAAAACGAAAAGAGATCATAAATTACACTTCTGGGCACCAAGAATTTGGGTGAAATTGGGTTTTGGCACCTGACTTCTATTCGGTAAGTGTGTGGTGGTGGTGGGTAGTGAGTGGAGTGTGAGATGTCCTCGCTGTGGGGTTTCTTCTAACTCATGAGGTGATTGAAGTATCTACTTTTGGTATATGCTTCATAAATAAGTGATTTCTTTGTTAGTTTCACGAATAATTAAAATTAATTTAATTTTAATAAATTTATAAATACTTGGCAAATATATTTTTATTTAACGCCGTTAGGAAAAATATCGCTCTTACACACAATTGATGAAATCGAAAAAAAAAAAAAATAGAATAAGAGAAGCATATGTTTTATATATAATTACTGTTTGAGAAAGTAGGTACGAATTGTAACATTGTCTTTATACTAAAAAGGTCAAATGACATAATTTTTAATGTAACACTTTTTTTTATGGAGAGCACGTGAGACGAATATGTGAGATTTGAAATTAAAAATAAAAATAAGGTGAATTTCACTGATTAAATTCAATATATATTACACTTCTGTATGTAAAATTTATGTAGAAGTATATTGATGCTGTTTGGTAGGATTTAAAGTCTAAATTTTAATCTAACTCAAAGTTAATAATTAATTTTAACCACATAATTCATAGATCTCACAACATTTCAACAATATATTTCATCAACTTTTATCAATATCCAGTAAAATTGAAATTTTAATTTCCACCAAATAGAGACATTATATATAAGACCCCGTTTGAGCCACCTTATTATTTCATTAAAATGAAAAATATGACCGTTATCCATCACATTAACATTTAAATTCAAATTTTCTA
>CAIGRT010104629.1:0-15273 GCA_903798405.1 Fraxinus platypoda | reverse complement strand
ATCATAACGGTCCTTCAGTGATCGTAATTAAAACTTCAGTAACCGTTTGTGAAAGCGCATTGAAATTTCAGTGACCGTTTCTACAAGTTTTAAACTTCAGTGACCGTTTTGTAATTTTGAGGTAAGTTTAGTGACCGTTTGTGAAATTAACCCTTTTTCTTTTCATTTTCAGCCCCACCCCGTACACACCTGTCCCCATCCCATACCCAGCACAAGAGAATGTCACGCGCAGTGATAGGCACATCATCTGCGACATGCGCATCAATAGTGCGATCTATTTTTCTGTTGGTGTGATTTTTTTTTTATGTCTTCTGCATCTGTTTCTTTGTTTGTGCGATTTGTTCAGACATCGTCGCGTTGTTTTCGTCATTTGCAGGCACTGTCGTGTGCGAGTGGCGCTGCTGATGGTTTTGGTGGTGCATAGGCGGTTGGTGGTTGGAGGGAGTGTTGACGATGTTGGTGGTTTGTCGTAGCGTCGGCAGTGCGGTTTGGGTATTGTTATTGGTGTTTGTGTTGGTGGTAGTTTTGATGGGGTGTTGGTGTTGTGGTGGGGGTGGTAGTATTGGCTTTGGTATTGTGGGGATGGTGTTGGAGTTGGTGGTGGTGACGGCGACAACGACTACATCTACGGGGATGGTGGCAGTGGAGTGGGACAAAAATTTTGTGATCAATTATGTGGGTTTTGTGACCAATAAATAATATGTGACTTAAAAGAATGTGTGATTATGACTAAATTTGAAATTGTGATTCAGAATTTGGTAAGTTGTAACCAATTAATTCGATAATTTGTGACTGAGAAATAATCCGTGACCAATTAATTTGATAATTTATGACCGTGAAATAACTCGTGGCTTATAAAATTTATCATTTGTGCTGATAAATAAATTGTGATTTATACAAATTTTGATTTGTGGCTGATGAATAAAGTGTGAACTATAAAATTTTGATTTGTGATCGAGAAATAATTTGTAACCAAGAAATAATTTGTAATTAATCAATTAGATAATTTGTGACCAAATTATAAAATAGTGTGACCATGATATATTTAATAATTAATAAAAATTAAATAATTATTTAATTAATAAATTTTAATTATTACCTAATTTTGCTAATTATTTCATTTTGCTAATGAGCCCCTGTTTGGTAAGAATTAAAATTAGATTTTTAGTAGATTTTGATAAAAGTTGATAAAATCTGTGGTTGAAAAATTGTGGTTGAAATATATAATTGAAATTAATTATTAACTTTGTCTTAGAATAAAATCAAGATTTTGCTCAATACCATCCCCGGACACTACCTTGACAAGACTTCAAATATTGAAGAATTTCATTATAAAACTGAGGTAATCTTTTAAACCAAATTTTGTATACAACTGCATTGTAGGTGACTTTTAACATTCAAATGGACAGATTGTTTATTGAAGATTTTCTCGATACAAAATTAAAATGTTAAGCAGAGCTCCTCTCGTAAAATAAGTACTTAGTACATTTCAAATAAGTTGGAGACCCGCTCGTGCCAATCTGTCAACCCTATAACGGGAACAAAGTAGCCCATACACTTTCTTATTTTGCTAACTTTAGCACAGACCTTATTAATCTTACTGGTTGTATTTCTTTTAACATCTTAAATGTTGCGAGACATGGTTGGTCTTGAGAATTTTGAGGCCTTATGCGACTCATTATATGAGACTCGTAAACGTAAATTTTTTTACAAGTGTAAAAATACTTAAATATATAAATAAATAATATTTTTATATTTTATATGAAGACTTGGTATAATCCAAAAGATAGATTCTAACGATATTGATTCAAGAGCCTTTTAATAAATTTGAGATTTTGAGGGACTAAAGTTTCAAGATCAATAACATATTTAGACCAAATGTGTATTTATTGAAAGATCGATAATTACCCTGTCAATATTGAACTCATTTCGAAACTCGTAATAAATTACACATTATGGATTCAAGAAAAAGTTAATTTGGTTAAACCGAATTCAAGATATGACTCATTAAAGTAAAATACTTAACGTGTAATATTAGTTTTCAAATTAAACCATATTACAATAACAATATTGGGCTCATTTGATAGCTCATAATTAATCATGTATATTAAACTAGAGAAAAAAAAATATTTTGAATAAAATTGAACTTAATTAGATTCGACCAAAAAAATTATAGTTATATGAATTTTTAAGCAATAAATTAGTAATTTAATTGGGCCTCTACCATGTGGTGTTTTTCAATTTGACGTCCATTCACATTTGAGGTCCTAGGCCATTGCCTAGTTGGCTTTGGTCTAGGGCCGGCCTTGTTGCGCGAGGTGATTTAACTTGATGAATTATGGTTTTGCCTTTAAAAAAGGTTGAGAGATCCAAGCCGTAACTTTTCCATGCCGCTTGTTTGGTAGGATGGATTAAATACGCCTACGCATAAACGAACCCATCACATTCTTTCCAGTAGGGCCTTGAGCAGTCACTAGGTATCAATTAAGAATATGCAGGATAAGTTTTCAAAAATCAGTCTAGCACAATTTAGGCAAAGTGAAAAAGGAGATAGTTGATTTCTTACAGATGCAAAACCTAGAGATGGTCGGTTCATAAAAAGAGCTAAAGATGATTTTAAGATATGTGATGGTATGTTACTTTGATGAGAACTGCTTGCATTACAGGGGCCTGCCTGCCAGGTTAGACACAAAGGAGGGGGTGGGGGGGGGGGCACATTTTTTTTAATTAATACATTGGGGTGGGGCCCGCGCTACAGTGAGGGGCCTGTAAAACCCCAGTGAAAAATTTTCCTGTACACCAGGAATTATTCCTATGAACAATTGAACTTATTGTGTCCCAAACACTTCATTAGGATCTTAGCTTTAAACACAAATATTATGACAAACACCTCAAAGGACCTAATTTAAATGCTCTCTCCGATCATTAATAGATATATGCTTGAAGTGAATCATCAATAAATAATGAATGAATACTGAACTGAGTAGTATGACGCATGGCAATGTTTTGTTTCTCATCTTTGTAATGAAAGAAGGTGCAATCTACATAACATTTTAAAAGTGAATGAGATCAAACACTAGCAGGAAGAACGCAAATGAAAATAGGTGAGACATTGGCACCATTTTGTTGGAAGGAAAAGATGTAGGAAGCAAATTTCTCTGTAATTTATTTGAATCTCCTTTCCATATGGGTATTTCCATATAGATCTGTTAGTCTTTTTTTATCTTGAAATCTGAGGTAGCAATTTCTTAGCCACATCATTTATAAAATGCCTGAAAAGTTATTTCCACCATTCAACCATCCCTCATATGAAACATGGAATAATCAACTTTCTTTCCATAAGGAGCAGAAATAGGATGGAACTCCATCAGTCAACTTTAAAATATGTTACACTTATAAATTACGTGAGATGCTGAGATGGAGGGAATTACATATAAGTCAATGTGGTGTCGACTATTCAATTGATTGGACATATTTAATTAAAAATTGCATCTTGGATTTGAGCCCATTTCACTAAACCCACTAGGCTCATTTACATTTTCCTAGATATATGAATTTCATTCACAATAAGCTATGATTTCTAACCCTGTTCAAATTTCCTCTCCCTCTTTTGCACTCTCTTTATCTTTCGTTCGGCCGTTGATTTGACCGTCGAAGTGCAAATGGTCGTCGGACCCTTTTCTCGATCAACGACTTTTGCCTTCTAATGGGGTGTTCAAATGTACAGGTTATGTCTACGTGGAGGAGACGTGGCCAGGATTCTATTGGCACATTTTTTGAAATCAACAGATTGACATTCTGTGGGAAATCGATACATTAACCATGACATATCACATTCAAAAATCCACCGAAAATGAAGAATTTTCGAGGCAATTTCTCTACCAAAAAATTTAAAAAGTCAGCCATAGCAAATAAAGAAAATGGAGCTACTAAGATTTAAAAATTTTTGTTTGAAGAATGAACTTTCAGACGAAAGGTTGAAGAAACCCCGGTTGAAAATTCCGCCATGAAAAATGGCTATTTCTAGTTGATAGTCGAAGAAATCTACCATGAAATCGATTACAACAAACAAAAGTGTTCCTTCAATGAAAATGGAGAGTAAAAATAGAAAAACTCCTTCTCTTAATCCCAGGCGACCATAGAAGACCACTCTCAAAAAAAAAGTGGATTTATTCAATATACATCAACATATGGGTTTGTCCAACAAACACTCAGGAAGAGATGAAAATGAAGAAGTGAACCACCATTGTTTGATACTTCAAGGATTAAAAAATTCAGCAAAGAAGAGTAGAAATGGAGGCCATTATTAGTCCTGCTGTGGGCATTTGGCAAAAAAAAAAAAAATCTCAATGTCACCTGAATACACATAAATGGGCAAGTGAAAAATGACAAAAAATTAGAGACTATGGTTAACAGTACAACCAAGCTTCAAATTAAACAGCTCTACTACCAACTGAAGAAGAAATGAGACACTTTTTGCTACTGTTGAAACCTCCATAACCTCTGGCGGCCACCGTTCAATTTTCAATTCGGTACCCTTCAATATACTACCGATAATATAATGCTTGGTCCAATTTTTTCACCCACATTAAATTGTGACAGCGACGAGACCATGGTGGTGGCGTGTTTGGACCTATGGCTATCTTCAAATAACTGATGATATGCCTCATGAATCTCTGACTCATCATCAGAGTCTTTTTGAGAATCCTCACTACGTTCCACATCAACCTTCTCACTATCCTTAACTGAATCATTCTTAACTATATATACTAAGGCTATATAGTTCTTTTCATCCTCACTGCTAGAGGAGTTAATCTGGTCACTTGAATTGGATTCAACATCAGTTAGTGACACTGCCATTGCCGTACCCTTTCCTTTATTTAGATTCTTCTTATAGCTAGGGCATTCATTCCTGTAGTAACCAAAACCCTAACACTCGTGACATCTAATTGATCGAGATTTCTTACTAGAATTCTTGGTGTTAGTCTTATCACACTTGTCTTTCCTGAATTTACTAGGGGTACCCTTCTTTTTCTCTTGAAGTTTTCTCTTATTCATAAGAACTTGTTGGAATTTCTTAACAAAATAAGCTATCTCCTCATCCTTAAGGGTTTCAGTATCAGTAGAGTCAAATCTTCTTTCTTAACAGTGTTCAAGGTTGTAGACCTATTCTTCTTTGGTTGAGATATGGTGAGTTTATAGGTTTAGAGAGATCCTACAAGTTCCTCTATCTTAACTGTATCTAAATCATTGCTCTATTCAACAACAGTAATGTTAGGTCTAAACCTTTCGGGTAAGGATCTAAGAACTTTTCGAACAATTTTAGACTTAGGAATTTTCTCACCTAGATTGAAGCTAGAGTTCATTATGTCATTTAACTTCGCATAGAAATTATCGAACGATTAATCGTCATTCATTCTAATTTGTTCAAACCTAGTGATCAACATATGTAGTTTGAAGTTCTTTACAGTCTTGGTTCCCTCGTGTATGGTTTCTAAGATATCCCAAACTTATTTTGCGGTCTCACACATTGATATTCTCCTAAATTCTTCTGCGGACATAGCCATAAATAAGGCATGAAGCACTTACTATTCCATTTACACTTACATAGTTCATCCTTAGTCCAAAGGGATATGTTCGTAGGGGTAACTATACCTTACACAGTAGTAGAGGGGGTGGTCCAACCATTTTGTACACTAACCAAAATCCGTTCATCCAGCGACTTAAGAAAAATTCTCATTCTAACCTTCCAATATGCATAATTGCTTCCATAAAACAAGGAGACACGGAAAGAGATTGACTCATCTAGATTAAGTTAGGGTTAGGAATCGAATTGAGGCTCTAATACCACTTGAAAGTTACGAGTTCGACCCAACTAGCACCTAGATGGGGTGAATAAGTGTTTATATGCGGAATTTAAATTTGTTAGCAACAAGTCACAATTATTAATTTTAGCTACATGAATTTACATGCAATACTATCCTAAGTTGAATTACTGCAGTTGATATATTGCATAAAAATAAATAACACCACGAAATTGTTGATGGAGAAAACCCCTTACGAGATAAAAACTTCGAGCCCAGGCCAGTAGTATTTACTATAAATGATAAAGACTTAAAAATTATTCAGACTAACTAAACTTTAGTACTTTCAAGCCTCTTGACTGTAATCACCACGGTTCTCCTGGACTGCGTGCTCCTGCACCAGCTCCCGACTTTCTGGAATCGTTTATCTCCTAAGGATCACCTGAGAACTCCTCGTTTTTCTTCAACCGAAACTCTGGTCACCTACCTCGATTTTCAGAACTTTGACAGATTATGCAGAAGTATGAGTTTTGGTGATTTGATTATATGGATTTGATGTTTTCAGTGATGTGGTTGAATCAAAAAGAGATTGAATAATATGTAGGATGTGTAGAATGTAATCTCTCTGATAAAACAACATTCAACCTAATTTTTTTCATGGAGTGGGGTTTGGGTATATATAGTATCTAGGTTTTGGGGATAGTATAGAATAAATTGAACTCTTGAAAATTGAGAACTGGGGTTTCATAGATAACACTGTTGCTCGAGCGCTTAGCCCGAGCGACAGTTGTTCTGTTTTGGATGCTCGAGCAATAGTGGACAGTGGGCTACCAGAAATCCGACAACTTTTTTCTTCTTGTTCTATAACCGAACACAAGGACTCCTAGTTCATTTATACAACCTATCAATTGACTTTTTAAGTTCCAAAACTCTTTTATAACTATATTTTTGTCTAAAAATTACCAACAACTATAAAATCTAATAGTATAGTTTAACGGATATGATGCAGCATCTCACTGAAAACCAAGACAATGGTGTTTGCTATTGAAAATAAATAATTGGTGGATTTCAACACTATTTTCATTCATTAGACATGACAACACATCATTATATGAAAGAAAGAAGTGAAAAGATTGCAATTTTCACTACTTGATTCAACATATCCCTAAACATACAAATAATCATTTAAAAGTAAGGACTTTGAACAGCAACAATCTCTACATAACTTCAATCTTAATCCTTTGAGGTACAAGAAGTTAAAGATCGAATAAAATAACATCTAAAATGCACCATTAACTCTCACTAGCTAATCGATTTTATGAGATAAGTACAACAGTACAGAAGATGCTGTAACCATCGAAAAATATAATGGGTCAGTGAAAAATATCGAAACTAAATGCTTGATAAAAAATTTCATATCTTGCTAGAAAAAAACTGGAAGAAAAGAAAAGATAAAGAAATATTCTAAAAAATAAATAAATAAATAAGAATTACCTTTTGGTAATTACGGGCTGCAGCAGCCATCACATAGCAGAAAGCCAAATTAGAAATGGTTGACACTTGATAGGATCCATTTCTCTTGTTCTGCTTTTCATTGTGATTAAATTTTCGTGTTGATCATCAAATATAAGAAGAGATCAACATATTCATCTCACAGAAATAATAGGTTGGGGACTTAAATGTCAAAACAAGAATGGGGACCTATTTGCAAATAATGGAATAGACTCAGCCCCTGTTTAGAGTATCTAAAAATCAGATTTTAGTAAATTTCGATAAAATTTAATGAAACATATGTGATTTAAAAATTGTTAATTCCCCAAAATGTCCCTTTCATCATGTTACAGGATCTTAACATATATAAAAATTGATACAAATAGGTCCCCAACCTATTTAACAAACAATTTATGCTTTATTTATACTTTGCAACGGCAATGATTATTTCAAAGTAAATAAAATTAACATTATTTGACTATTGTACTTTTCACAAAGTTTTTGACTAGCTACTGAATAAATCTTGATGACATCAAATATTCCTTGGATCAAAATGTGTATCTTGGACATCCAAAAAGCAACCAATAGTATATAGGTCTAGTGCTGAAGCACAATATCAAATCACATGGCTTCAACATCAAACTAGGAAGGCATCCTCCACTCCTTCGTGACAACGAACTGCCATAACATGTCTCATAATTTTATATTTTGTGCTCACACTAGGCACATTGAGATTGATTATCGAAAAAGTAACCACTGGCACTCTTCACCTACAATATCTATTGCCTCGAGACTCGGTCAAGAAATTTTTCTATAAGCTTGCAGTTCATTTAGTGCCAAGCTTGAGGAAGGGGTAATAAGATTTCCCACATTCAGAGCACAGTCAATGAAAAGGACAAGCAAATGAAACTGGATGTTTTATTTTCTTAAAGCTTCAATTCTGTGTTGTAAACTTGCAAGTAGTTTGAACAGAGTAATCCCATCTTCCACAACCTCACTCTTTCAAAAAAGTGAGAAACAATTGAATTTTAACAATAGATTTTGTAGAATCCTTGGCCAGCATGTCTTCATTGGTCAGAAATGAGTTTGTCATGTATTGGCCTATATTTAACTCTTCTACTACTAGAGTGTGACAATTTTTTGACTTTCCATTCGATGCACTCCCAATTTCAAATACTTGCAAGAATGGTATGTGGGATCCAACAATTCTTCATGCTTTTGTGGTGTACATCCACGATTCCTAGTAACCATCTCTGTGACATTCTTGAAAAGACAGAGATTTTGATAGCTATTGGAATCCCACTCCCACTCAACTAACTTCTTTCAGAATTAGCAACATCGTGATTGAGCTCACTCTCAAGTCTTCTCTAGACAACCACTCTAGTGATGGTTAATTTACTTCTTGATGTTTAAATGTATGAGTGTTCTGTATAAGTATAATTGTGCATCTACAAGAACGAGAGCCACTGTAATGAGCGAAATCCTAGCAATAGTTCGGTATTAAGAGATACAAGCTCATTGTTTGTTCAATAAACATGGACTTCGATCTTTAATCAGCAACTACAATTTAAATTCTAATAGAAAACCATAAAAAGCACGATTGAACTGACATAAATTTCCAGCCTGTCACGGCTTAAATATCACTGTCATCAGACGCAAGGCTTTTTGCATTATGGACTTCATTTTCTTCGATTTCTTTATCCTTAATCAGATTGCTTTCGATCCTTCTGCACTTTAAAAAATTAACTAGACCTTCAAGAGAAGCATCAAGATCATCACTCTTCATTAGTTCTTCAGCAACTTCTGCAGGAGTAATTTTCATACTCTCAATTAATTCTTCAATCTCCTCAAAGCGCTCATGGTACCCCTGAATACCAAGGTAAGTGGAGACTAAGAGCCTAAATCCATCTCCTGTGAGATAAGACATATGAATGTGCATGTCCATGCGCCCGGGACGCAGCAAGGCTGGATCTAGTTTGTCTCTGTTGTTGGTAGTGACCACGACAATCCGCTCATCCCCACAGCTAGACCACAAGCCATCCATGAAGTTTAATAGTCCCGAGAGTGTGAACTACAAGATAAACAGAGAATCGCTGAGTTTTCTGTGTCTCACTGAAATTAAATTCTACATTGCATTACTGCCTGTCAAAACAAACCTATATCACAATAATCATCATCTTACGCACAAAAAAAAGAAGCTTGCAGAAAGCATTTGAAGTGGGAGATACAACATGATTTCCCATCATAATCTTGCTGCGGTTTTGCCCTTGTTTGGGCTCCATTTTAATGGAAATTTGGAGAAAATGAGTTCTGGAACGGTGATTTTTTTTTTTAGAATGTATGGTTAAAAAATAAGGAATTTTTTTTTATTTACGTGTAATATTATTTTATAGAAGAATATGTAGTTGAAAATGAGTTTTGAAAAAATGAGGGGTTATTCACTTTGTGTTTCAGTTTTGTGTTTGAGTAATATTATTCATCCCCACTGGAGTTGAGCCACAGTCTATGTGGTAATTATATAGCATTAAATGATAGATTTATTTAAATACAAAATCATA
Organism: Fraxinus platypoda; assembly: GCA_903798405.1. NCBI lineage: Eukaryota > Viridiplantae > Streptophyta > Magnoliopsida > Lamiales > Oleaceae > Fraxinus > Fraxinus platypoda. The sequence continues at coordinate 5,420 of CAIGRT010104629.1, read as the reverse complement.
TGACTCATTTAATTGGGTCTATCATTTAATGCCATGTAATTGCCACATAGACTGAGATTCAATCCCAGTGGGAATGAATATCATTATTTTTTGTGTTTTGAGTTTTGAATTCATTTTGGGTTTTGTGTTTTGAGTGTCCATTTTGAGATTGTTGAAAATGTGTTCTTTTGACATTTTGAAAAATTGTTTTGAAAACACCCAAAACGCGTTTTGAAAATTTTGATTTGATTATAACTGAAAATACCCAAAACGACAAATACAAGTTTTCTTTGTAAATTTTTAACTTGTTTTTAAAAACAAGTTTTCGAAAATAGGAACTGATTTGGAAAATCGAAAACAAAAAACGCCTTGAAAATGGTAAAGAGAACAGACTGAGAGTTTTTGAAAAAATAGAGACAAACATATGTTTAATCTAGCAAGTATTAAAACTATCTAGCATTCTGTCTGTCTAATAGCATGGCTTGATTTACTCAAGTTGATACTGTAACACATAGAAAGAAGGGGCGAGGGGGATAAGGGGCTCAACCATTTGCAAACAGATTAAGAATAACTAGGTTTTTTTATGTACCTGCGTATCACGAGGACGTGCCCGTCCAAGTCCATCTACACACACAGGCCCATTTCTATCCGGTAATTCCACACTGCAATCAATATCTTCAATCACAAGTATCGATCTATTTGAAGTTCTCAGCAACAATTTTCTCAAATCCGAATCACGCTTTATATTAGTAAGCTCCAAGTCATAAATATCAAACTTGAGGTAATTAGCCATTGCTGCAATCAGGCTGGATTTGCCAGTGCCTGGAGGGCCATACAACAAGTACCCCCTTTTCCAAGCTTTGCCCACTTTCTTGTAAAACTCTTTCCTTTGGACAAACCTTTCCAAATCTGCAATGACAGCCTTCTTAATCTTCGTATCCATTGCGAGGGTGTCGAAAGTTGAGGGATGTTGGAAGTTAATAGAATCCCACACAATTGGGGACGAATAAGAAGCTAAAGTATGCAACTTGACAGTCTTTTTTTCAGCTCGAATGGAGTCGGCTTTTTCAAGCACGAAAGGCACGTAAAGGTCGAGTACCTTGTCCTTGTGCTTCTTATGGCAACTCAGCTCAAAGTATTTTTTCTCGGACATGAAAAGAAGATTGTCGGTATCTTCGTCAATTACCTTGGAACTCTTTTTTCTCTCTTCAGAAACAAATTTCCATTCAAGCTCAATCCCTTTGAAGATATCAACAATTTTCTCGCATTGAGCAAACTTGACACTAAGATCTTTATCCTTATGGCGCTTGCTAACCTTGAGGCGATCGATATTTCGTCTGATCTTTGTGGACAGATAGATTTCAGCAGCACTGTAAACTTCGTTACTAGACATACCATCCCTTTCTTCAATGACTATAGCGGCATAGGAGGGTTTAGTCCTTAAATAGGACTGAATTAAGGACCAAATATAATTTTGCGCTTGTCTGGGCATGAGTTGATTCAATATAGTTTGAAGCAACATAACAAAAGCCGAAAACGAGGCATACGCTGCAAAAATCGACGACGCTGAAGGCATCCCGGAGAAATTCGCCACCATTGTTACAAATTTTGAGTTCCTGTTAAACCCTTTGGAGAGAGAGATTGTAACGTTACTTGGATATAATATTGGGAGAAAGCATGCCTAACGTGTGTTTTTGTCCGAATGCACAGTGTAGCACTAAAATAGAAGTAAAGAAATAAAGATTCTTGTCCTACTACTATATTATTTTATAGAAATGTATGTGGACAGACTCTGCCAACGTCTTTTCGTACTGCTTTTTCTTTTCTTTATGATGATGCCATTAAACATAAATAAAGAAACTTAAAAATACAAACAACTTTATTTAAAATAGACACCTTAAACAGAAGCACTAGGTGTGCTGGTAAATTCTCCACCCTTGGATTAAAAAAAAGGATTAATCAATGTTGAGTCCTATATCACCTATATTCAACTTTTTGAAAAATGGCAATTGTATGATAGAACTTTAGCCGTCACTATTTCAAAATTTTTTTTTTTTTTTTCCTCAAACTCATTTTCATCCATACGTTCTCACGATAAAATATTTTGTACATAAATTCAAAAAAATTTCATAATTTTTAATCACACATTTTCAAAGAATTCAATATTTCAAAGTTTAGGAAGAGGAGCCCAACTGGGAAAATGTGCCAAAAAATCAGTAGCAACTGTAATTTTTTATTATTTTTTTTTCAATTATTTGGATGGTTGGACAAAAGAGGAATGAGGAGGGAATCTTAAGAGGATCTTTAAATAGTTAGATTTCGTTCATTTATTGGAGCAAACTACACCCAATGGTCTTTTGCCACGTGATTGAAACTACTATTCCTCGAGTGAGTGTACCCACTAATTGTAATCTAAACAGTTGAAAAAGCATGTGCGAATAGAGATAACAATTTTTCCCGCCCCGTCCCCTCGGGTCCCGCCCAGAATGGGCAAAAAAACCCACCCTGAATGGGTTGACGGGGCGGGGTTCGCCGCCCTGTCTCGGGTCGGGGCGGGGCGGCCCATGCCCCGCCACGAACCCACCCCGTGAAGAATTTAAAAAAAAAAATTTGTTTTGAACATTGTTTGTTTTAGACATTTTTTGTTTCGAGTGTTTGTTTTGGATATTAATGTAACTAGTTTGAACATTATTTGTTTTGGATTTTAAAATTTTGAATTTGTATTTTAACTAGAAATTAAAAAACAAACGGATCAAACCCGCACCCCACCCGACCCTTTAGGCGGGGGAGTGGCGTGGCTGGACAGCCCCGCCCCGAACCTGCCCCGTTGCAATCACTAAGTGCGGATTTGAGGAATTAGGAATAAGACCTTTTCATGGGCTTGAAGAGGGCATATTCAAGATGTTTCGAAAGACGTATTTGATACATTGATTCAGCAAAATATAATCTCATTTCTTTAGTTAATGGGGATTTCATCATCTATGAAGGCATAAAAATGTTAGACGTGCTCTCAAATCTTAATATAATCTTGCCTGAAACAACATGCTATATTCTACGTATCCGACATGTCCCAAACAATATATTGTAGTAAGATCCTTGACCACTATGTCTTCTAGTCAGACTTTTAATTTTCATTGGTAGGAGAGGAATGTTGTGAAATATATATATTTGATTCGCCCATGTTTAAGTCCTCTACTACGAGAGAGTGACAATTTTTCGACCTTTCATTTGATGCACCCCATATTTCATCACTCGCAAGAATGAAACTTGGGATCCAACAATCCTTCATGCCTTCATAGTGTACTTCACAAGGTTCATGATAATTTTCTTGATTCTCGAGTTACCTTATCTCATGACATTCTTGAAAAGAGATGTTTTGATGGCTTATTAATTAGAATCTCACTCAACCTACTACTTTTAGATTTAGTAATATCATAAAATGGTGATAGACGTTTTTATGACATGGAAGAGGGCCACTGTAATGAGACAAAACCCTAGTAATAGTTTTGTATTAATGGATGGATACAAGCACATTGTTTGCTCAATAAATAGAAACTTTAATATTTAATCAAGAACTTGAATAAAGTTAGCTTGAAAAAGAATTGGAGTGGCACTTCACATGGAGAAATCATATTGATTGTAACAGGGCAGTGGGACCTCATTCGCCGCCCCTTGGTACTTCAAATTCTTTTTCCACTCTTAGGCATGTTGCGTTTCATCTATTGGAGCAATTCTATCCAATGATCTTTTTCGTTACGTGCATTGAAACAATTCAATGATCTTTTTCGTTAGTGATTGTACCCACTAATTGTACCTAAACAATTCGAAAAAGCGGGGGCACATTTGAGGAATTAAGAATAATACCTTTCAAGGCCTTGAAGAGGATATGCCTAACGCATTTCAAAAATATATTGAATCAACTAAAGATGACAAATAAACACCTCATATGCTCATTTATTTAATCTATTGAAATTTGTCCTCATCTATGAAGGGCCAAAAAGAAAAAGATAAGGCGTGCTATCGTCCTAGTCTTGCCTAAAACAACACGTCTCATTCAACGTATCAAATCCTTATATGTAAAGGGTTATAAATAATTTAGACGTGTTGTTATCCTAGTCTTTTCTGAAATAACATGCCAACGTCCCAAACATTTCAAATCCCTTCCTTGAGCATAAACAAGATTGGCTCCAATTGGATGGGGTAACGTGGAGAGGATATTTTATCTCGACTGATTATATACATATTTTATAGACTGACCATCGGGCTAAGATCTTTCAAATTCATAGCCTTTTCGAGTTTCCATCAAAACCAGATCATTCACAAACATTAACCCACTTTTTGTAACAGAGGCAAAATTAAGTGAAAATTACACAAAACCAGAATTTTCAAGATTCAACTTCAAATTTCAAATACAAAGTTTCACTTTTCAAAAATCAGATATTTCATTCCAAACCCTAATCAATTTCATCCCAATCCAATTTTATTCCTCCTCTCTCTCTCTCTCTCTCTCTCTCTCGGTCTCCTCCCTTCTCTTGGTCTATTCTCTACTGTCTTCTCACTCTCTCTTCGTGTCGTAAGGTGGGTCTCCATCGATCTCGCCTAGGCGAACGATAGGGCGGTGCTGGCGTTTGGGGGGCTAGGCTAGGGCCTGGGTTGATATTGGCAGCGTTGGTAGCCGAGGTTGTGTTAGTGGTGGCAGGATGTTCGATTGGTGGTGGGTCTGGAAATGTCATCGCCGTAGTGGTGGGTCGGAGGAATTTAGGCCGTCTGGAGCCGGTATCTCCGTCGCCATACGGGGAGTGAGTGCTATTGTTGTCCGCCACCGCAGATCGGGGTCCTTTCCTCCATTTTTTCTTTGGTCATAGGTGGTTGGGGTTGCAGGTAGTGCGGATCAGGATAGGGGAAGTCCCTGATGGGGGATTTGCATATCGAAGCCGGAGTAGAGAAGTGATGGTAGTGGTTGCTCCAGATCGAAGCCGAAGAAGAGAAGTGGTGGTTGTGGTTTGACATTGTTGTGGCCATCTGTCAGAGAAAAGAAAGGGTGGTTGTGGTTAGGTTGTTGGTTGGGTGGCTGCAGTGACGATGACGGAGTGGGACAAACGGTGTTTGTGATTAATTATTTGGATTTGTGATGTGGTGGTGGAATGGCGTGACGAAGTGGTTGTGTTTTTCTCTGATGTGTCGATTTTTTTTTGAGGTGGTTGTGTTGTTGTCTAGAGGTGGCGACGGTGGTTCTAGTGGCGTGGTGCTGTCAGAGGGAGTGGTGCGGTGGTAGTCACAAGTGTTGGTTGTGGTCACATATTATTTGGTTGATTGTGACCATTAAATTTGTTGAACTGTGACCAATGAAAAAGATAACTTGTGACCAAAAAATAATGTGTGACCTAAAAGTTTTTTAATTTGTGATCGATAATTTGACAATTTGTGATTGTCTACTAAGT
>CAIGRT010104583.1:0-11667 GCA_903798405.1 Fraxinus platypoda | reverse complement strand
AAAAAAATTAAAAAAAAAAATAAAAAATTGAAAAAAAAAAAAAAAAAAAAAAAAAAACCCGAGCCGGCTCGGCCCGCTAAGGCTTGGGCCGAGTCTCATACTTTTTGGCCGGGCCCGGCTCGGGCCGAAAAAAGCTCGGGCTCGGCTCGTTGACATAGCTAAGAAAAACAATTCTCATGCAAGGATGGGTGCCCAAATCAAGCCAAAGAGGTGTGAAAACAATCAAAACATCGCTAGAAAATTCAAATGCAGTAATCGAAAATATTGAACTGGGCGTTCACACTGAAATTATGGGCGATCGTCCAATGTACTAATTTAGCCTCGGAAGCCAAAATATAAAGTTAGGCTGGGCAATCGCCCACGTTCTTGACCTTCCTGTTTTTTTCGTCCGATTATTTTTCTCACTTACTTATATTCCCACATGGATGTTTGATCACTCTAAATCACTTATCATTATATGTTTCAACAATATTACAACACATCCACTTTAATGATGTCAATCAAGTCTTGATCCATCTACACTTCGACATGAAACATCAATGAGTGACTGTTATAATTTGTTCAAAATGATAATGGGTCTCATTATGGTAGAAATGGGATTAGTTTGAAGCCCAAGAGGAATTGAATTGAGGAACAAAAATTAATTGGTGGGAGACAAGCCCATGCAATCACATGGGTTATTTTCCACGTGATTGCATGAAACCCACTTGCATTTACAGAGGCTAAAAAGCCTCAAGCCATACGATCACTTGGGCATTGAAACAAGCGGTTAAGGCTAGCTTTTGTGTTCAATTCTGGTGGCTTTTGGTGAAAGATTCCAACTCTTCATAAAACTTTGAAATCATTTCGTGATGTGTCGATGAAAAACTATAAATAGATGATAGTTTTTCATTTCAAAACACTTGATACAACAATTAATTCCATACTTGAAAGACATTTTTCATAATTCTCTAAACATATTTAAACCCCCTTTTTGTTCTATATAAGTTTTGGTGTTCTTGATTATACTTCTACTTTTCGTTATTCTCCTACATTCCAATTGAATGATAATGTTGATGCACAAGGATCCGAGTCAGACGAAGTTGAGTTGTCCGATAGTTCATTGATGGCGCTGAGGTACCATGAGTTGGCGGATCAGCGTAAAAATGGCAAGTAATCGACGATCTTTCATAATTGGGGCCATTTTTGGACACGTTTTGGTATTTTGTCCATAAATTTGGCTACGGTTATCGAATCGCGCTCGTGACCCCAATTCGGAAAGCTCTTTTTGGTGTGCAAGTCGTGGTCATCCAGCTTCGCTCCATGCACATCGATTTCGAGGGCAAAATCCAGTGTTTTCCCTTCCGAATCCCCAATTTTAGTTTTTTTTCCCTTTTTGGTAATATTTCATTTGCATTTTTAACATAGATTACGAACTCGATTTAAGCCAAATTTTTGGGATATTATTTTTTTATTACATACTTTCTTTTGGTATGAATATTTGAATTTTGCTATTTTTGATAAAATTCGATAATTATGATTTTTTTAGCTATATAACCCGGCTTGTAGGTTATTTTCGTATGTTGTATGAACAATAAAGAATTTTCTTTTTTTTTTGGCATTTTCTCTATTAATTATCTACTAAATCCATCCTATAGAATAATCGCTATTATGCTCGGCGTCAAATATTCACCAATAATCCCAAACGATATTTGGATAGAGAACGAAACAACACCCTGGCGACAATCAAACTCATGAATTAAGATCTTGTTCGGTTGGATCGATTCGAGGAAGTTAACAGGAATAAAATAGGGATCTCATTAATTAATTCATATAAATCATACCTAATTAAACATCATTTGGTTCAAGAATCAAGATTTGACATTATTAGACCTTTATAAATTGGCTAGCATTTCTCTGATGTCAAACTTATCTGTTTCTTCACCCTAGGAAACTACTCCATGAGTTAAAAATGAAAGAAGATAAAATATGCAATCGACGAATTTCATTGCCATAACTTTGCGAATTTTTAATACAAAAGAATGATCTAGAATCTATTGCTATTGGTTAGTTCCTAAATTGGTGGATCATGTTTGGAATCATTTACAACAGAATGTACTGGTGAAAAGGCTTCAAGACAACTCGGATTGAACCCACCGAATATGCACTAGCTTACCGGGTTGGTCACTACTTATCGGATATGCACTAACTTACTGGATTGGTAATTGCTCACCGGATATGCACTAACTTACCAGATTGGTCACTGCTCATCGGATATGCACTCACTTACTGTATTGAGCACATATCGATTTTGCTTCTTACCGGATTGAGCTGCTAACTTGTTATCTTCTGTTTAGCTAATTTCTTAACACCCTCCCTCAAGCTAGACCTGAGTAACTCCAAGCTTGTCTTTCAAGAAGAGAAATTTTGAGTGGTTCAGTCTCTTGGTTAGTAAATCTGCAATTTGGTCTGAGGAAGGCACGTATTTCACTTCCAATTCTTTTTTGATGAAATGTACATCCAATTCTATGTCTTTCGTCCTGGCACGGTATACTGGATTAGCTGCTAGGGCTCCTGTACTTATGTTATCGCACCATATAGTTGGAACTTCATTTAGAGGTAATTCCAATTCTTGAAAAAGCGACTGAACCCAAGTTATTTCTGAGGCAGTTGAAGCAAGTGCCCTATATTCTGATTCAGTGCTTGATCGTACTACAACATGTTGTTTCTTGGAAGACCAGCTTATCAAATTATCACCCAAGTAAATACAGTAACCAGAGGTTGATCTTCTATCATCAGGGTAGGACACCCAGTTCGCATCTGAGTAGCCAATTAAGGTAAGTCTATCACTTCTTTGAATCCAAAGTCCATGGTTCATAGTCCCTTTGAGATACCTGAAGACTCGCTTTAGTGCTTGCCAGTGAGATGATGTTGGAGCTTGCAAGAATTGACTCAATTTATTCACAGCAAATGTAATGTCTGGCCTGGTATATTGAAGGTACTGTAATCCTCCTACAGCACTCCTGTAGGTTGTGGGATTCTTTAATATTTCTCCATCAGTTTTAGACATTGATTTACCAGTAGGGATAGGTGTAATACATGGCTTTATATTTTGCAACTCAAATCTTTTAAGTAAATCAGCAATGTATTTAGTTTGAGTGAGGTAAATTCCAGAGTCATGCCATAATACCTTAACCCCAAGGAAGTGTTGCAGCCTTCCCATGTCCTTTAGCTCAAATTTTCTGTTTAGATTGTCAATGAGTTTTTGCAACAAGTCTCTATCATTGCCTGTGATCACAATGTCATCCATATAGATGAGTGCAAAAATTCTTTGACTTTCATTTTTGAAATAAAAGAGTGAGGTGTCTGCCACTGATTGCTTGAATTTTCAGCTCAAGAATATAGTCTTTAATTTTTCATTCCAGGCTTGTTTCAATCCATAAAGTGCCTTGTTTAGTTTACAGACATGATTAGGCTTCAATTCATCCACAAATCCCTCAGGCTGACTTATAAAAATAGTTTCTTCATGTTCTCCATTTAGGAAAGCATCGTTGATGTCCACTTGTCTAGCCATACACCCCTTTGTGACTGCCAAAGTGAGTATTATTCTGAGGGTTGATGGCTTGATAACAAGGCTAAAAGTTTCAGAGAAATCAATTCCAGGAGTTTGATGAAATTCTTTTGCTACAAGTCTAGCTTTGAATCTCTGAACTGAGCTATCTGTATTATGCTTCAGCTTGAAAAGCCATTTATTGCCTACAATGTTGTATGCTGGTGAATAAGGCACAAATTCCCAGGTTTTAGCCTTTATTAAAGGATTAAATTCTTCTTCCATGGCTTTCCTCCAGCTGTCATTCATCAGTGCTTCAGTTGCATTCTTAGGTTCTGAGAGTTTTTCAGCTAATCTTCCAAGATAAACCTTCGATTTGAATACTCCAGCTTTTCCTCTAGTGATCATAGGATGCCCATCCAGATTTTCTGTTCTATGTTGAGGCACGTTTTCAATTCTATTTTTATCTGATTGTAGAGGGGGCTTCACTGATCAGTGACAGATTTGGTTATGGCATTGAAGGTTCTGATTCAGCATTTCCTTTAGAGTTACCAAGGTCATCACCAATTGTTATATTGTCATTTAAATCAGAGGATAGGTGATGTCCAGCATGAGCAACTTCAGAGTGACTTGTATCCGCAGGACTTGAAGTAGATATTGTTTTGTTTGGTTCAGATGGAAAGTGAAAGTGCGAAACTATGGTTTCTGACACTGCTGGTTCTGATTGAACTTTTGTGGAGGTAGAAGACTCGAATGGGAATTCTGACTCATTAAATATGACATGTCTCGAAATATATAATTTTCTAGTTGAGCTTAGGCACTTGTACCCTTTGTGAGATTCACTGTACCTAATAAATGTGTACTTGGTGGAGTGGAAACTGAATTTGTGTTTCTGATAGGGCCTTAGACGGGGATAGCAGGCACAACCAAATACTTTCAAGGCTTGGTAAATGGGTTCTTCATTTGTAGGATTTGATAAGGCGACTTTCCTTGAAGAGTTGGCTTTGGCAGTCTATTTATAAGGTAGGTAGCAGTTTGGAAGGCTTCCCACCAGTACCTCAAGGGTAGTTTTGCTTGGGCTAATAGTGTTAGACCTATTTCAGTCACATGTCTATGCTTTCTTTCTATCCTACCGTTTTGAGCTGAAGTGTATGGACATGGGTGCCTAAACTCAATTCCCTCTTGGTTTAAAAACTTTGAGAACACTCTATATTCACCACCCCAATCAGCTTGCAATGTTTTTATTTAGCTAGCTAGTTTGTTTTCAACAAGTTTTTTGAATTGAATGAATATATTTAAGGCCTTAGATTTCTGTTTTAGGGGATAAATCCATGTGTACCTGCTAAAGTCATCAAGAAATGATATGTAATATTTGAAACTTGAGGTAGATAGAATAGGGGCTTGTCCCCAAATGTCAGTGAAGACAAGTTCTAATGGAGCTTTGGCACGTGATGAAGATAAAAGGAAAGGGCAATAAGTGAGATTTTCCAAGTGGACATGCATTGCAGAAAGGTCTAATATCATTTCCTTTGAGTTTGAGATTATAGGATTTGAGTACTTCAGTAATCACTTGGTTAGAAGGATGACCAAGCCTCGTGTGCCATACATCATTTGTGGAAATACAAAACTCATGACTCGAAACACTAGAAGACAGGTTGCAGAGGAATTTATTTGTGATGACTGACTTTTGAGTAAGACTCTTGGTGGTTTGGTGAGGAAAGTCCAGCTGGTACAGCCCCTCTTTAAGCTTCACTTACATTAACACTTCCTTCGTTGATTTGTCCTTAACAAAATAACAATTAGGATGAAATTTCATGTAGACATCATTATCCGAAGTTAACTTAGAAACACTTATAAGATTTTTCTTAATTTCGGGCACATGAAGAAGTTTGTCTAGAACCAGAATTTTATCATTCAGAACTGGAATGTGAGTGATACCAAAATGAGAGATATGGAACTTACTTCCATCTCCTACCATGATTTTCTCCTTACCAGCATATTCATTGACTGAAGTGAGATTTCCTTTGTCTGAGGTTATGTGATTGCTGGCTCCAGTGTCTACATACCATGCTGGATCATTGACAGTGCTGGGAGATGCAATAAGAGCTGCAGGTGACGTGTGTAGCTGGTTCTTTGGTTTGGTGGCGCTCCAGTATATCTATCATCATACCTAAAGTTGCATATATTAGCCTTGTGTCCAATTTTCCCACAAACTTGACAAATTGGTCTATTATCATTGCCACCATATATGTTTGCCTGCTCTGTTTCTTCCCCTTCTTCCACTTCTATTATTGCTGAAACTAGTGAACTTGCCCCTAAAAGCTAGTCTGTAAGGTTTGAAGCCATGGTGATTGGATACAGACCTTTGGGAAAAATTAGCTGAGGTCTGATTGATGTTGATTTTAGCCATGTCATTTTTCAGAGAATTGAGGTGTTCCAACCTGCTTTCATAAGTCATAAGTGTGGATTGAAGCTCTCCCCAAGATATATGATCTCTGTTATTTATCTGGACAACATTGGAGGTATAATCTTCATCTAAACCAGCCAAAACCCGAGTTACTAAGTCTGTATGAATCACAGTTTTCCCAGCAATTTCAAGGTTGTTAGCAAGTTGCTTCACCTGGTTTATGTATTGATCAACATTCATTGTTCCCTTTCTTAACTTCTGCAGTTCACCAGTCAGGAATGTTATTCTAGATCGATTTTGTACTCCATAGCTTTCTTCAATTGCTGTCCAAAGTTCCCTTCAGTTGGTAGCACCCATAACTCTCATAGCGATATAGCCAACCCATGAGTAACTGATCTGTTGACATCTATTGCCCATACTCAGGATTTTTAATCATCTCAACGGTAGTACTAGCTTCACCAGTGACTTGGCTGCCATTGAATTCTTGGGGACACATCTTTGTCCCTAGAACGTAGCCTTCAAGATTGTGTCCTTGTATGATTGGCAATATCATATTCTTCTATAGCAAGAAGTTGTTCTTGTTCAGTTTGACTGAAACAACTTGAGTGAGATTAACTCCGAATGGTGAGATGCTGTTGGTGCTTATCAGAGGAGTGGCAGTACTGCTAGAGACTGAGGCAGGTGCAAAGATAGGATTAGCATCATGGGAAGGGTTGCCGGCGTTTGCCATTGAAATGCTCTGATACCAAGTTAAAAATGAAAGAAGATAAAATATGCAATCGACGAATTTCATTGCCATAACTTTGCGAATTTATAATACAAAAGAATGATCTAGAATCTATTGCTATTGGTTAGTTCCTAAATTGGTGGATCATGTTTGGAATCATTTACAACAGAATGTACTGGTGAAATGGCTTCAAGACAGCTGGGATTGAACTCACTGGATATGCACTAGCTTACCGGGTTGGTCACTACTTACCGGATATGAACTAACTTACCGGATTGGTCACTGCCCACCGAATATTCACTCACTTACCGTATTTAGCACATACCGGTTTCGCTTCTTACCAGATTGAGCTGCTAACTTGTTATCTTCTGTTCAGTTAATTTCTTAACACCATGCAATAAGGTATATATTATAATTTATTTTGGTTACACATCATATAGTTTGTTTGGTGGTTAATAATATGATGAACCTACTGCAAAATCTTTGTCGAGTTATTTGAATATAGTCTGTTGTAGAATTACATTCACACATGTGTATGCACGGACATATACGATTATAATTCATATGAATTCCAATTCGCTATATGTTAAGAATTAAATTATCCACATCAGCACTCTCCACATCAGACATGAGTTGGCTGCTACATCATCTCAAGCAATGCATCGGCAGTCTCTTTCCTTGCTGTCTTAATGCCGTTCAGGTTGCAGCAATAGTACCTATTTTGTTGTACAATATTCCAAGACATGATCCATGAAATCAGGAACAAACTAACAGCTACATTCTAGATCATTCTCCTGAGCATTCACTTGTATTATATAATTCCAAAGTTGCTGCAATGAAGAACACGGTTGATTGCTTTTCACTTTCCTTTAAACTTTAACTCTATAGCTAAAGGCTTAAATCCGTTAGAGAGGTATTAGTACTAAGATGGATACAATCATTCATTTCCTGTTAAAAAGTTAAGGTTAATTCATTACTCTAAATTGTTTTATAATATTTTTAAAATTATAACTATTAAATCAGGTGAAAGATTTCAGACCTCAGGCATTGGTTTAATACTTAAAAATTTTAGCTTTTACTGTACCAAATTTTCATGTCCAAATATGTGAATGGCATTTATGTCCGTAAATGAACTTCAACTATTCGATATATATGTTGTTAATTAGAGAGTTAAATGGAGTAGAATCGGAATCTTACAAATAAGAAATTGTCGTAAGTTATTGCTGATAAAATGAAATCGTTAGTTAATATAATTGGCCCTGTGACTTTTCTTTGTGCAAATTTTTTTTCTAAAACGGGAATTTAAACATTTGTCCAGTATGTATACTGCACCTCTAATTATAAATGGTTCAACCTTAATTTTATGGAAATTGGGATTTGATATATCACTTTATTCACCTTAATTCATAAAATCGATTAGTGTTGTTTATTGCATAAACTGAAGCTTTACTTTAATGCTTTATGTGTCCCCAGAAAGTGAGAATGGAAACCAAGTAAAAAGGTTGCTTACTGTAATTAATTCGTCTACTTTCTCTTGTATACCTTTAAATTTATATATGTTGTAGTTTCTAAAATAGATATTAATAAATAAAGAGTTGAGTATGTTGAAATTTCTAAATAAGTCGTACTGGCTTAGGATTATTGGCATGTTGATCTTGTTGACGGCTAGGGACATCTCCACTTGGTATCTAAAAAGTATATTCTTAAGCGTTCCAAGTAAGTAAACCTTTCCTTATTTTCATGCGCACATCATATAGTTAAATATATAAACATGTTATTTAAATTACCCTTACGTGAACATGATATTTGATCTTTACGTCTTACATCATAATTGCTTCTCATCACATATTCATAAATGCCAATGCATTCATAAGCATACATGAAGTTTCAATGAATAAAATGTCAAGGAGTTAAGGACTATTTCAAAAAGATCACTCATTCCAAATGTTTTTATTACGAGGTGTATGCCTATACCATGAAAGGTTTGAGTGGGAAATGACATCTGGGGACCTATTCACCCGACTAACATTCAATAATAATGTTAATATTAACTACTTTGCGGTACTACTGGTAGGACTAATTGAGTTTCAAATAATAATTGTCCACTGCATTCTGATTGATTAGGCGATACATCAAGTGAGCTTACAATGTCAATGTTAAGGTTTTTAAAGAAATAAAAAAAAAAATGGGGGTACATATTGAGAAATGCTTTTATTTTAAAGTAATTCAATAAGCATACATCATATGCATGGTCTTTGCTTACTAAGTGTTAGCACATTCCATGTTATCTCTCCCCATTTCAGATGATGAAGGTAAGATGATTCGAGATGACGAGTTGTGGTGACACTGACTCAGTATTATCATATTAAAATGTTGAATTCGTCTTTGTAATTAAAGTTCAAAATAAATTTAATTGTTTAATATTTTATTAAGAACAAATTATTTTAAAATAATAAGTCATTGATATTTATTAAGTCGAAGAAAACTTTTATCATTTTCCGCATTTATGATTTTAGGAGAAAGTTAAATGATAATATCTCTAAATCTAGGTATCAAAATTTGGGGATGTTACAAGTACTAAGTACAAATATCTCTAAAAGTAACAAAAATATTGGAAGAATTTTATCTAGATGAACTTCGAGGTGGTACCGCCTATAGAGAGTCGAGTTTCTATCTTAAAAATTTAACGAATAGGATGAGCTTAAGGCTCTATTAGCTATAAGCGAGTTTGAGAAACTTTTGAATACATGAAACATTTGTGTTTTCACCAGTATTGTCATAAGGTAACGGTTCAAAGCTATTATGCTATCTAAAATTTCGATGACACATGGTGGGAATTACACTGTGATTAGATTCAAATCGAAATATATATAATTCTTATGTATAAGTGTTGCTATATATGATCAATATAATTTTGAATGAACAGAGGATTGTTATAATTTATTTAAAATGATAATGGACTTCATTATGGCAGAAATAGGACTATTAATATTGAGCCCAAAAGGAATTGAATTGAGGAACAAGAATGAATTGGTGGGACGCAAGATGCGATCGTACGGGCTAATTTCCATGCAATCACATGGCACCCACTTGCATTTACCATGGCTAAAAAGCGTCAAGCCATTACGCGAGGCTGATTTCATGGTTCAATTCAAGTGGTTTGTGGTGAAAAAGTTTTCAACTTTTCATGAAGATTTGGACCATTACTTGATGTACCGATGAAAAATTATAGATAGGTGATAGCTTTTTATTTTCCAAACGCTTGATACAACAATTAATTCCATACTTGAAGGAGATTTTTCATAATTCTCTAAACATATTCAAACCCCATTAGTGTTCTATAAGTTTTGGAAGTGAAACAATAATGTTTAAGTGTTTTCTTCAACAATACTTGATTCAATCCTACTAATCATTCGTCGAGAATCCCTTTAAATACCAAAATTAATTCTAGAGGAGCAAATATCATTTGAGGACAATGACTTTTTCAAAGTTTTTTGGTGTTCTTGATTATACTTCTTCTTTTGGTTCTCTTCCCAATTCGCCTTAAAGGATAACAACATCCAATGAGTAAAACATGGAGATAGTGTGAAGTTGCAGATGATATATCTTTTATCTTTCAACTATCCAATTCTCTCATCGATATAATTTATGCTGTACAAGCATTAAGCATCATTTCTAGACCATGCATAAAAAAAAAAAAATATTATGGTACAAGCACATAACCAACTATTTAGTACTCTTCTAGTACAATGACAACTCGTCTCAAATGGTACAAGCATCATTTTCTACTTTAGTACAAGGACAACTTGTTGACCCGAGACTGCTATAGCATGTCCAACCTTGCTACATTTACACTCTCCGTTACAGATTTTTTTATATTCTTCTATGTGACAACATCTACGCTCCTAATTTTGAACACATCTATCACATAACTGTATAGATTTCTTCCACATATAGAGAAATGTCAATCAAGTTGTCATGATTGATATACATATAGCATTATTCATAGCGTGTCTTTGGCTATCTTTAGTCATGACCAATTTTACTAATCGAAGTTGAGAGATTTGTAAATGTTAAAAAAAAAAAAAATGAAAGTTAAGTTATTGTGTTGAGAAAAAATCAAATTCAGCAATCGAAGCCCTCGTTTGACATCATTTACTTTAGTTCTCATACTCATTTTCAACAACGCATTCACACAATAAAATTGTCTATACGTAAAACAAAAACTTTTCTCTGCTTTTTAACCATACATTCTCCAATAAATATTATTCAAAACAATATTTTTTAAAATTTTAAGGATGTCAAACAAGGGCTAAATTAAATGTTGCTATCAGTTCAATGAATAAAAATGAAATGTGCTTGTTGGTATTTAACAGGCCCAATACTACTCAAAACAACAAGAACATAAAAGAACACAAGAGATTTTTTCGCCCTAAGGCCCGGATGTTCACCCCAAATTAGGGCTAGTCACCCGTTGAGCATTCACCGTAGTGATTATCGCTCTAATCCACTTGAATCCGAACGAAGTTATCAAGATACAAGATCAGAGATACAAAAGAGTCAATCGACTCAAACCCTCAACCCTAACTCCCTTTTCTCTCTACTTTCAGATTATACCAAGTAACCAGATTTCTGGCACACCAAGAACACACGAAATCATAACCTAAACCAGTAATCAACAATAGAAATCACCAAGATCTTCTTATCTAGAGAGAAAAATACAGAGAGAAACTTAAACGAGAGCAAACCCTAGACCAATCGAATAATCAGCCAAAATGGAAGAGTCTCAAATATGTAGAGTCATAGTGCATCCAACGATCCAGCCACAGCCACGTGTCACAATCTCAGCCAGTTTAATTAGTTAGAACCAAAGTTGCATAACAGAAAACACGAGAATGCACACATAGGGGCCAGAAAACGGGTCACACTCAAAATAGTTAAATGGGCTGTCACATATTGGGCTTCATCATTGGGCTTATCAGCAGAAGATGGCTAAGCACAAAT